>CAKNXH010062591.1:212360-314634 GCA_932178445.1 Andricus quercusramuli
TCCAGCAAAAAAATTGGATGTGATATGACCTTGCATTAAAAGTTGGTTCAGGCACACCGTGGGGGGCAAATTTTACACAAATCTAATACCATCTCATTATAGGAAGAGAATGTAAACATGTTATCATTTGAATAAATATTCATCGAGGGGGAGGGGGTGAAAATTTAAACGGAGAAAAATGGATATTCAAAGCAATGTAACATTGTACCGCCAAGCATACAGACATTAACACGTAACATCTATTATATTTTTGAGATATTTGACTTAATTATATTTTTATACCAAATGAAACAGCCCAGACGTTAAACTCGTACAGGAAAACACGTCAGACCTTTATAGGCCGCTTCATGAAGCTTATAGTCAATGACATTCGATGTCATTTCGTGTCGTATTTGAACTTATGGAAAAATGATGTTCACCATTATTTTGTTCAAAGATATTAATAATGATGCTGCAAATTGTTTACCATAGAGTAAAACGTTTGACGCAAGTGCTGTTTCTTCTTCAAAACCCAGATAGCAAAATGTCCGCATAATGTCCGCATGGTGCGGGCGCGACGTGCGGATTAATCCGCGCGTCGTGAGGGCAAGGTTTGAGACATCTGTGTCAACAATTGCGTCGCATATGCGCCGCACGGTGTGCGGCACGCGTGCGTCGGCATATTGCTCTCACGCAGTTACGCAATGATTAGAGTACAAAAAAATATTACAAGTTTATAACAGTGACAAAAACAATGTGTTACGTCGCTTTTTGAGAAAGGTTCCTGATTAAAAAATTATTTTTCACATTGTTAAGAAAAACAGATGTCATTTAATCTAAATGCGATGTACAACATTATTTGTATCTATCAGTGTTTAAAATGCTGAAAATTAGTACAATATCAATAAGAATGAGAAGGTGAAGAGGCAGTTGTTTTTAATCAATAATATTTTTATTGTATTAAGAGTATGAAAATACGAGTAATTCGGTTTTCTTCTTTAAACATACAAAAAAATGATTATTTTTCATCTAATTATTATTATAACATATAACCTTCCTTAAAGGAGATAAATGTAAAATATAATCGTAAAATGTTAATGATTCATAAATTGATTATATGAAATATTAAATGATTTCTATAGCGATGAACAATTCATTTATTTCATTCTTTCATTATTATTATTTGGAATACTTATTAGATTTGGCAATTTCAATCAGGAACAAAAAAAATATTTTTTGAGTTTATAACCTCAAAAAATATTTTTCTTGTTGCTCTACATTTCCTAATCTCTCACTGAAAACAGTTCAAGTAGAAATTTTTGTAGACCATGTTTTTTTATTGCTAATAAAAGAGTTAAAGATCGCCAAATCAGATGGCATATTCTCAAAAACCACTCATCGCTTATTTTTGTAGGGCTTGATTACACCGGCGAACCTACAGTAGACCGACTTACAATAAGCTAGCTTAAATGAGAGTGACCAGATTCGCAGCGGCGCAGAAGACGCAGGGACACCACGTGCGCGACAGAGAGCCACTGCTGAAAACGATTTTGCGCCGAGGCGAAACTGAGCCACTCTCGTATTTAAGCTAGCTTATTCTAAGCCAGCCTACTGTAGGCTCGCCAGTTTAACTCGTACATGCTCGAGTATTCTGTTCTAGGAAAATACGTCAGATATTAAAAATACGGCATATTTCCCCCATATCTCCCAAACCACCTGAAAATTACGGCGAATGTGACCAAGCTTGCGCTCGAATTTCTATCCCTGATAGGAAAGGGGTTGGGGTTTGACCAACATTATTTCTGTTACCTGTCACTGGGATGCCTTCCCGCCCCCACAAAACCTTGGAAAAGTGTAGTGGTTTGACCAACATTATTACTGTGACCCATCACAGGGGTGCCTACCCACCCCCACGTGACGTGGGGAAGGGGTAAGAATAGAACCTACATTATCTCTGTGATTGTTACAAGTCATTATAAAATAATAGATTGCGTGCTAAAGGTACCGGTTCCCGTCAACAGCCGTTGTTGAAGGTTTAATTTTCGTTTCTAGTATGGACGAATAATCAGTTGGGCAGCTGGAAAGCCAACAAGCCTTAAGAAGCCATAGAAGTCAAAAGTCACTCAACCCAAAATTTGGACCACAATTTATGCGTCCAACAGAACTGTTATCAAAGTTATCAAAAGTTTATCATTGTGGAAATTTATGAAATTTTTGGAAATTTATTAATTTTGTGGAAATTTATGAAATTTGTGGAAATTCATTAAATTTTGTGGAAATTCATGAAAGTTGTGTAAATTTATCAAATTTTTGATAATTTACGTAAAATTATCACGTTATTAAAAATATGCCGGAAGAGAAGATAAAAATCCGGCAAAATATGCCCGATCCGTATACACTACGTATTTCCATTAATAAAAATTAAAAAATCCACTTTTCAACCTGAAAGATCTTGAAGGGAAAACCCCACACTTCGTTCTGAGATACAAAAATGAAAAAAAAAATTTGAAGGTCAGTAATTTTTTCAATGAATGCTTATAATCGACAGAAAGGGCGTGGAACCCCCGATGGAAACTGTACTGGGCAAAATTTTTTTTTCGCCTTTAAAATAGATAAAAATCGCCGACATATACAATATCCAAGAAAATCCCAAAATGTTTACTCCTTCCCCCTTGGTTTGAGTAAGATCGAACAACTCTAATTTTTTAAGTGGGTACACTTGAGAAATAATGCCCCATATGTCTATCATTTTTTGGACCCTCGAGGGTTCATCCTGAGCAAATTAAGTACCCCACTCTATTCACCTCCCTCATCTCCTTCCACTAACAACCCCGTGGGATAAATTCTGCATACTCCTGAATAAATGTTGAAAAATGTATTAACTGGTAATTAATTATGTTTTTATACGATTCCCTTACTGGCTTACTCCTTCATATGATCCTCTTTAAATTCAACTTTTGGTTTAAATTTTCTGATCCAATATTTGTTTAGGTTTTCGGCAATCATTTTAACTCTTTGTGTCGACTTCCTAGATACTTTACACCTTTGTGCACTTGAAGCCTCCCTTCACATTCTTTACAAAGCTAGAGTCTCAAATAATGTTGACGTCTGAGGCAGGGACAGGATATCAAAGCTTCTTTTCTTGAGTAACGAAGGTAGAAAGAAAGAATCGAAAACCGTCGATAGGAACACGGCCAACTGTAATTCTATATTGGTGCAGTTGTTTGATACAGAGTTGAATCGGTAGACAATCAAATGGGTTTCGGTTTAATACATTGACTATCGAAGTTGCGACGCTTCGAGCGTGCGCCCTTTTACTCGATACCTTGTTCCTCAAAGAAGGTCGGTAAAAGCAGGCCAATTGTAATCGGACAAAAGCTGCGTCAACGACATCGAGCCCTACTCGCACAGCGTATCAGATATAAAACCGTAATTTTGTAAGAAAATTACTGGTTACGTAGATCGATTGCTGTGAAGTTCGGTTTGAAAATAAAGAGTATCGTGGTCGCGTTTTCAAATTTATTTTCTTTATTTCCCCCTTCTTATTAACAATGAGCCTTTTGATTCTTTCGTTGCAATAAAAGGTCACGAATCGATATTGATTCGTGATCTTTTCATCAAGACATTTGTAACTGCCTCTTCAGTTCCGGAATGAAAGGAAACTATTGCATTGCGGCTGGAACCTACCTTTATCTAATCGTATCACATTCTGCAAATATTTTAATTTGGCAAAAAGTTATACAAAGTAGTCTTTGAGGTCTTATCCTTAATTCAAATCAATGAAACTTTAAAAATCTTCACGGGTTTCCAAAATATGACTAAAAATATTTAAGCATATCTGTATTGAGTTTTATTCGGTAAAAAATTCCTGAACTTCTTGCATTTTTTCAACTTCTCACTTCTCTATTCAATATTCTCTTCAAAAGGCCAACAATATCGTTACTAAAAAAATTAATTAGGGATCATTCGACGCGGAATTTTATAAACTTTTGAACGTTTTTTTTTTAAGTCTCTCGCTTTTATTTAAACAAGTAATCACGCTTTAAAGTCAGCAGTGATTTTCAATAGTACTCGCGTTTGTCGTACTGACAATTTCTGACGATAAAGTATGTACGTCTATTTTAATCTAAAAAAAATAGATTGGAAAGTCATTAAACAAAATGTGTCAAAAACTGAGGGTTTTAAGAACATTATGCCACACATCCACCGCCATTACATTCGCTTCATCATTTCAACGCATTCGAGCATTCTTCCGAAAAGTAATTAGTACTTACGACATTTTTATGAGCAAAAAATGAAATCTCATAACGCCAAATATGAGCCACATAGGCTAATAAAATGATTCGGCTACTCATTATTTATCAATAATAAGAATATTTTTCTCCGGAATGGGCTCTAATAATAGACGTGTCAGTTGATCTATTTAAAGCGGAATAGCGTTATTACAGTGGAGCTCGAGCATGCGATTACAGAAGTGATAAATCACGACCCGCCTCTTCACGCACCATTACTTCTTTGAAGCTTAAACCGAGCTGTACAAGTATAAGATCAGTGTGCAATATTTCTGGCAATAACAAGAAAAGGAATATATATTCTACGGTCGGATATTGAGTTTTAAGAAATTAAAGGCTCTAAACGCTTATAAAAATTGCTTTCAATATAGCTCCGTTGTATCACCTTGTACAATCCTATAGTATGTAGTAAGAAACGTATAGGTTTTTAAAAGGAATTAGCCAGCTTGAAAAACTATACTTGTTAACTTTCAAATTTTTAAGATATTCATACGTATACAAAATATAATATATTACCCATAACTTTTTAAATAACGTAACGTTCAAGTCGTGTCGATCTTAGTCGATTTTTTTCTAAGCAGTTTTGGTAAACGTGATGCGCGCCTATCCTGTGCTAAAGAATTAAAAGAAATTTCTCTCAAGAACCATTTTTTTAAGGGAGTGTCTACAAATACAAAAAAAATCTGGTTATTTGTACCGAAATTTTGGTACAAATAGCCAATTTTCCAGCTCCATTTCTACCGAAAAAATCCGACTGTTTGTACCAAAATTTCGGCACCCGTAGCCACACTTTTTTTTGAATTTGATTAGCATTTATAAACTCATGAATATTTTGAGTAAATATTAGTAAATATTGTGGAATAAGAAGCTTAAGTATCTGAGAAAAGAAACAACGTTTTTTATCGACGACTACATTCAATATTGGTATTTGTGCTGACAACGGCGTGTTAAGACTATATGCGTAAGTATGATTCATCTGCATTTTTGGCCATTTTGCGTTATTATTATATTCTGATAGAAGAGATAGAAGAGATTCCGCAAAAACGAAAATATAAATGAGTCTGTTTAGATCATTTCCATGCATTATAATAGACCTATGTGCATTCTGAAACAAGGTCAAAAAGTTAAGAAAAATAAATGAGTTTGACAAAGAATTTCAATATTCGGTGTAATTGTCGACAAGAACTATATTGTCTTGTCATTAAATAAGAAATTTCGTTTTTCAATACAATATTTACAACCGTATATATGCGTGGATGTTGTGTGGTCTGCATCCACGTGATATTTGGAGATTACATTCACGATGTAAAAAGTCAGTTGACTGAATGGGCTAAACGAGGTCATTTTTTTACTCAATAGTTTATTAATATATAGTAATTCAGTGTAACAACAATGAAATAATTATCAATTCCACCCGGTAAGCAGGCTTGCATTCAAAGGCATACAAATTTCAATCCCTAGGAATGCCGTTTCTGTCTTTCTTTTTAGAATCCCCGATTAGGCAGCAAAAATAATTAAATTTGAATCCCTTTCAAAGCCGATCGGAGCTGCCAAACGTTACCTAAAATAAATTGAAAACAAAATTTTCGTTGAACACATTTACTCAAATTTGATCAATTAAAAAAATATAAGATCATCATAAACAAATTGAAAATTAGTTTTCATCAGAGCTACCGGTAAATAAAAATAGCGAAATGTGCAAATTTAAAAGGCATTCAAAATGTTCCATTTCATGGTTACTTTGGGGTATCCAAAAGTATTCAGAAAAATATAGTCGCCGCTGAGTACAGAAAGGGATTCAGTTTAAGAGATAACTTCTACTCTGCTGCGGGAATTCACAACGCTAGGACAAAGACGGTATTAAACAGAATTCAATAATTGTCACATCACCATTGAACAGGGAATTATCGAATACTTTTCAATGCAAGCCTTCTTATCGGGTACGTATTTCAGTGATTATCATTAAATCTTTGTAATGATAAGATTCAATTTTTCCTTCAAGTATCAAAATTATTAGTATATATATATATATATATATATATATATATATATATATGTTGTGTACGTGGTCAAGAACAGGAAACCTTTATTGACCATACATTTTACTTTATTAATATAAAGATACAAAGGTTCGAGGTGACCACGATGTACTTCAGTACACTGCCCGATTCCGACTGACTCATGTTCGTTAAAATAAATACATTGCTTATCATAAACAAATCCAGTATACCACAATCCTCTCTTGCACAAAAAAAAATTACTTTTTGAAATTTATAACTAGCCTATCGGGTGGTCGAGAAACGCGCTGTGATCTACGCAAAATCCGCATATTTTCATCTCGGCATTGGTTATTATGAACAGTTGTGGAATTCCTATCGCTTGTTAGGTCATCATCAAGATCCATACTCTCTCTCTAATTTGCGTGTTCTTCGTTTCGCTTACAGAAGTTTCAGTTTCAATGTTTTCGTTTCTCTTATTATCAAAATAGGGGGTAGGCTGGAGAATTTCATGGGGGTATGGTGGGTTCTTAGGTGTGAGTTCGCCAATTGATCGTAATTGATTAACATGACGTCTCCAAACATATTCGCCGTCCAATTTTATGAGGTAATTCAATTTACCAATTCGATTTAAAATCCGACCATATTCCAATTTACATCTATTCCGTAGTTTCGCGTAGCCACCCTTTCACCTGTCTTAAATTGTCTAATTAATTTCTTATAATCAAATTGCAGACCATGAGATCCTCTATTCCCTACATCAGGTTTTGATGAATCTAAACGTGATCGAATTGTTCTTTGCAAAAATAAATAAGCTGGACTAACCTCAGTAACACTATAAGGTGTCCATCTATATTATATATTGTAACAAGAATTTACACAGTTGTTTTTTTCTATCGTTTTTACTTACCTGTAAAGCGCGTAGTGCTTGCTTAAAAGTTTGTACGCAACGTTCTGCCATTCCATTTGTATCCGGATGGAAAGGGGAACTAAATTTTGGTTTAACACCATTTTCATGTAAAAAATTTCTAAATTCAAAGGAAATAAATTGGGTACCATTTTCAGGTACCAAACCGGAAGGAATACTGTATCTTGCGAACAGTTCTCGACAAAATTTAACAGTAGCATTGACAGTCATATTTTTAGACTGAAAAATTTCGGGCCAACGAGAATATGCATCGACTAGAATGAAGTAATAATTACCCATAAGTGGCTGCGCATAATCAACGTGTATGAATTCAAATGGTGCTTTAGCTTCTTCCGAAGGATGTATTTCAACTTTATTTGGATTGTTTCTTATTTTGTTACATTCTGAACAATTTTTCACAAAAGATTCGATGTCATTTGTTATTCCCGGCCACCAGCAATAACTTCTAGCTAGAGCTTTCATCTTGACAATTCCTACTCTCTAAATATGAATCAGTGAAAAATGTACTGATTGAAATAGTAGTTGGACATTTCACTGATTAAATCAGTGATTCCAGACTTTTCACTAATTATTTCAGTAACACCAGCATAAATCATGCGAGACATAACCGTTAAGTTTTCAAGGAAAGCATTGTTGTTATTCTTTTACTTACGTGGCAAAAATAATTTTCTTGGGAGGTAAATTTTTGAATTTTCGGACTGTAAGTGTGCTGAATTTATTGCCGGAAAAATATACTCTAACTCGTATGAAAAGTACTTACTTGACGGGTGTGTACACGACAGTCGAATCTTGAAATTAAAGAAATATGTGAGGTTTTTTGTCATTTAGAAGCATCAAATCTTTCCACATTTTTTAATATTCGATCACATTTATGGGTTTTAAGTTTTTACTACGATTATTGCATTGAATTTACTAAAATCTTATCTTATTATGACTGCTAAATTGATGTGGTGCAGTGCTGCCAACTTTCAAAATTGAAACTTTCACTGAATGAATAAGTAACTTTTGGCTGGTTGTCAGTGACCGGATTCTAGCTATTTGAATCAGTGAGAGTTTACTGACAATCAGTGACTTCTCACTGATTCAGATTTTTGAGAGTAAGTGGGCCATATGTAGTTCATTTAGAATTCGACGTTGGAGGCAACCAGGAATAACAACCCTTTGACCTCTAAAAATATACCCATTTTGAGAAAAGAGAATTCTGTCTGACAAACATTAAATCTATCTTTTCGATGAATTTCGCGACTTGATTTTATTCCCTCTAGAAGTTTTCTCAACGAGTTGTCTCTTTTGGTTTCCTTAACTAACTCTTTCGAATTTACTGGTAATTTATTAATTAAATTTATTTCGAAAACATCGGCTGCATCATAATCAAAATGACTAGTAGTCGTTAATGGCAAGCGTAACATTGCATCTGCATTAGCGTGTTCGGTAGTTAGTTTGTATTTAATATCAAAATCAAACGCTTGTAAAAATATAGCGTAGTGTTGCATTCGGGAGGCTGAAAATAGTGGTAGGCTTTGCTTGGATGAAAAAATTTGCACCAAAGGTTTATGATCAGTATACAGTGTAAATTTTCGCCCATATAAATAGTAATACAATTTTTTGACCCCAAAAATTATACCATAAGCCTCTTCATCGATTTGAGAATATTTCTTTTGAGTAGCGTTTAATGTTTGCGATGCAAATTGAATAGGGCGTTCTGTCCCATCTGGGTACACGTGTGAAAGGACTGCCCCGACGGCGTGAGGACTAGCATCCGTTGCAAGGACTAAAAGTATACGTGGATGTCGCTCAAATTTTCGAAAAATATACAATAGTAGTTCACTAAACCGATAAAAGCTCTAGTTTCAGTTAAGTTTGTAGGACGCGGAGCATTTTGTATTGCCTAGATTTTACCCTTACATTTATGTACACCATTCTTATCAACAATGTACCCGCAATATTCAATCTGATTTTATAAAAACTTACATTTGTCTAAATTCACACGAATATTGTATTCTGATAATCGCGATAAAACGCGGTCTTTTAATATGTTCTCAATTTCACGTTGCCAAACCGCCGGTGCGCTTACAAACCCGTACATTAGGTGTTGACATTCGTATAACTCTCGGTGTGTATTTAAAGTTAACAAGTGCCAGTCTTCCGGTCGTATACCTCTAATTGTAAAAATGCTTGACTCAGATCTAGTTTTGTAAAATGTTCACCTTGCATCGCTGCGAATAATTCGTCGATTGTTGGCAACGGATGCTCGCCCATACTTAACTGAGGACTTACAGTAACTTTAAAATCGCCGCAAATTCGTATTTACCATTTGGTTTTACAACAGGGACAAAGTAGGCGTAGCCCCGTCCGAATTATCAACTTTCCTGATTGAACCCTCTTTTAATTGCAACTTTGTTTGATGTGGCGACATTTTTAATAATTATTTACAAATATTCCTACTTATAATTCTAGAGTACATTACAGAATATTTCGAGCCGGCAATCATTTAATTTCTCATACTTTTTGCCGGTCTGTTTATGACACGTATTTCGTTCGACGCTTTTCGTCGAAAGCATAAGCAAATGATATCACCGTAGAGTTTTAAAGGCACTCAGATCTGCGAGTCTGTACGGGTACGTGACCTGGCTGCCATGTTGCCATGCCAGGCCCAGGATGACGATGAATTCGTCATCGAAACCTCAGTTCGTTTCTGTCTCTCAAACTGTATGAAGCTCGCTCCCGTTATTTTTAATTAAAAGTATTTTTAGTTACTTAAATCGTTGATTTTAATTATTTATACACCTTATTCGCCTCAAAGTGGTAACCCCGTGAAAAGTGCATATCTTTTGGTACAGTTACAGTCGATTTCGCCCCCACGTGCTAGTGAAGTGCAGTTTTCTATCTAGGATTATTATCATTTGTAAAGTTTATATTTAAAAAATGTCTACAACCACATCCACCACGACGGCGATGACGCCCGTTGTGACTACGACTACAATGGCCCTGCCGTTGAATGGTGCTCAAAATACAGCACCTAGCTCATCTTTCGCAGGTCTGATGCTTCCGGATTATGCCACGATTAATCGCGTTGGAGTGAAAATCCCACCCTTTTGGCCGGCAGATCCTGAGATGTGGTTCGCTCAAGTGGAAACACAGTTCGCGCTCGCGGGAGTACATTTAGACGAAACAAAGTTCAATTACGTTGCCGGGAATCTATATGCAAAATTTGCGGCTGAAGTTCGCGATATTTTAACCTTAGCACCTGGACCTGAACGAACATATCAGAGACTAAAAACGGAACTCATTGATCGACTAAGTGCCTCGCAGGATCAAAAGACACGAAGCCTGCTCGAGCATGAGGAAATAGGCGAACGAACGCCATCGCAGTTTCTCCAACACCTCCGCGGTCTTGCAGGTAACGTTTTTCCAGATACTGTCTTGCGACCACCCTGGCTCGGTCGGCTACCTACGTCGATGCAGGCTATTCTAGCAACACAGGACCAGACCCAGCTCGACAAGCTGTCACAGCTCGCCGATGCTATCGCGGAAGCAACGCCCAAGACCCGTGTTACCGAGGTATCCGCAAATTTAGCACCTCTAGAAGCCATGCTTCAGCAGCTCGCCCTTGTAACAACCAGGATTGCTGAAGTGTCAGTGACGTTGTCAGAAGTAGCATCGGGCTCACGAGATCGCAGCCGGTCTACGTCTCGCGGCCGTTTCCGCGATCGCAGTGGAAGTCGATATCGCCGGAACAATCAAGACGGTGTTTGTTGGTACCACGAAGCTTTCGGTAGTGACGCTAGAAAGTGCAACCAACCGTGTGCCTATAAATCGGGAAACGAACCGGGCCGGCGCTGATGGAGGCCAGCGACCCTTTCCCTTCGTCTCGCCGCCTCTTCGTTACGGATCGGGACACGAAAACGCAATATTTGGTCGACACGGGAGCAGACCTCTGCGTTTTTCCACGCGCACTAACACGCGGACGACGTCCCAAAACATCGTACGAACTTTACGCGGCAAACGATTCAATCATCGCGACGTACGGCTTCGAAACACTCACGCTCAACCTCGGGCTTCGCCACGCTTACTCATGGCGTTTCGTGGTCGCTGACGTGACAAAGCCGATAATCGGAGTCGATTTTTTACACAACTTATGCTTATTGGTCGACATTCGGAACCAAAAACTTTTAGATAGCCTCACAACACTCTCAGTGCAAGGAAAAGTCTCTGAGTGTGATGCGAGTCTGCTACGTATTCGAGCCATTCCGGGGTCTTCTCCCTATCATCAAATTCTGCAGCAGTATCCAGAAATCACCCGACCAAACGGCTCTATCGTCGAACCCAAACACTTGACCAAACATTACATCAACACCACACCTGGACCACCCGTTTCTGAGGGACCTCGACGACTAGCTCCAGATAAATTGAAGCTAGCCAAACAGGAATTCCAAACCATGCAAGAGATGAGGATTGCTCGTATTTCGAATAGCAACTGGTCCTCACCCTTGCATATGGTACCCAAAAAGGGAGATGAATGGCGACCTTGTGGAGATTATCGGAGACTCAACGCAAGGACCATCCCGGACAGGTACCCAGTACCCCACATCGGAGATTTCGCCCAATCTCTCCACGGAAAGAAGATCTTCACAACAATTGACCTCGTGAGAGCCTACAATCAAATCCCAGTTGCTGAGGAGGACATCCATAAAACAGCCATCACGACACCGTTCGGATTATTTGAATTTCCGTACATGTCGTTCGGCCTTCGAAACGCAGCTCAAACCTGCCAGCGTTTTATGAATGAAGTACTTCGAGATCTCGATTCCGTTTACTGCTACATCGACGATGTTCTCGTGGCGTCAAAAACCGAAGAAGAACACGAATTCCATATACGTCAAGTACTTGACCGGTTCAAGACCTACGGAGTTCTCATCAACCCGGCAAAATGCATCTGGGGAGAACACACCATCAAGTTCCTGGGCTACGAAGTCTCTATGAATGGTGTAAAACCCCTTCTAGAGAAAGTTGAAGTTATTTTGAATTATCCGCAACCAAAAACAGCCAAAGAACTACGTCGGTTCGTAGGTACATTGAATTTTTACCGAATTTGCATACCTAATGCCGCAACTCTACAGGATCCATTGAACGACATGCTTCATGGTAACCTAAAAGGTAATGCATCAATCACCTGGACTGAGGAAGCTATCAATGCCTTCGAAGAGGCCCGGAAGCGTATTGCAGTAGCCGCTCAACTAGCTTTTCCAGCACCAGGAGCTCCTCTTGCAATTTTTTCAGACGCTTCGGATTTTGCCGTCGGCGCAGCCCTGCAACAGCGAGTAAACAACGCATGGGAACCTCTGGGATTCTTTTCGAAGAAGTTGAGTACCGCGGAACGCAAGTACGGTGCCTACGACCGAGAATTACTAGCCGTATATAAATCCATTAGATACTTCAGACACATGGTAGAAGGTAGGATCTTTACTGTGTACACCGATCACAAACCTATTACTTTTGCCACAACTGCCGGACTTTTGTATGGTGAACCACTCCGCCTACCTGGTGAATTTCTGGTCCCACGTTCATCAAATGACTCAGGACACACACCCTCCGGTTACGCTAAAGAACTACAGAGATTTTTTCAACAACTAAGACCTGTTAGCGGAACACGACATGGACAGAAAGCAGTTTTCATTTACAAGGACCTGGCCACGTGTACTCACGTCTTACGGCGCGTCGATACGATTTTCAAGAAGTCCCTCGAAGATCCTTATGAAGGTCCCTATCCTGTCGTCAGCAGAACAGACAAAACATTTGTCATCACAGTCGACGGAATAAATATCACCGTTAGTGTGGACCGCTTTAAGCCAGCTTACATCATAGTTGACTCAGAGGAACAACCACATACACCACGAGAGGATTCAGCTACGGATAAAACTGTGGAACCAGAGGAAGTTCCGGCTGTATTACCACCTTCAAGCAAAACTAAGTCTGGTAGACGAGTCAGATTCCCTGATCGCCTTCAGGGTGGTTTCTCATAAAGTGTAGTGTGCAGTGATTTCAGAGTCGTGAATGCGTGATTCCACTGGTGCTATATATATATATATATTTTGTTTTCTGGTCAAAAATGTGCAGTGAAAAAGTTTTCTTTGTACCAAAGTATGTCTCCCTTTCACACAAGCCTAAATCACCTCTCTTCTTTTCGCCAAAGTTGAACTGTTTATAAAAAGACGTGGAGCAGGCATTTCAATTCGTTCAAATTTCAGTTAGTCAGACACTTAGAAAAAACAATAAATAATTTTCAATTGATGTATTATGACATGTATATTATATCGTGATTTGATATTCTTATATGTTCAATCACTAGCAGGGGGGTACTGTGGCGACATTTTTAATGATTATTCACAAATATTCCTACTTGTAATTCTAGAGTACATTACAGAATATTTCGAGCCGGCAATCATTTAATTTCTCATACTTTTTGCCGGTCTGTTTATGACACGTATTTCTTTCGACGCTTTTCGTCGAAAGCATAAGCAAATGATATCACCGTAGAGTTTTAAAGGCACTCAGATCTGCGAGTCTGTACGGGTACGTGACCTGGCTGCCATGTTGCCATGCCAGGCCCAGGATGACGATGAATTCGTCATCGAAACCTCAGTTCGTTTCTGTCTCTCAAACTGTATGAAGCTCGCTCCCGTTATTTTTAATTAAAAGTATTTTTAGTTACTTAAATCGTTGATTTTAATTATTTATACACCTTATTCGCCTCACTTGAGAACCACGTATTTTTCCGATATCTTCTTTGAAAATATGTTCATGCTTCTTTAAAATTTTATACAATTCCAAATTCGTAACTTCAGTAGGATTGCTGGAAAGTTGGTGAACAGATTGGCTATCTAAATCTTCTAATTGTAAACCTAGTGCTCGAATCCATTCTCGCCCTACCAACGGCCCTCCGTTTCCATCTACAATGTATAAATCAAGAATTTTCTTTATCTCTTTGAATCGAACTTCAACCTTGACATAACCGCAAATATTTACATGCTTATTACTGTATGAAAATAAGTTTAAATTTGTATTTCGCAATCGAATATTCCCGAATACGTTACAAGAAAAACATCGTGTTCTCGATTGGTCTCCTTCCTGCTTTCGACCCGTTTTGCTACTCGAACGTGTCCTGGAACCTTGGCCTCCTTGATTACGTGTTCAGGAAAAACCCGAGTATTTTTTCTTCGGTTTATTCGTATGAACAGCATTGATACTGCCTGCATCGCGGGCTGACAACTCCATACTCATTCCAATTTCCAGTGCCCTTTCGAGAGTCAAATCTTTTACCTCCAGCAATCGTCCCTGGACTTTTTCTGAGCGTATAACAAAAACAAATTAATTTCTGAGAGCTTTCTTTAAGTAATCTCCGAAATTGCAATGTAAGGTCATTTTTTGAAGTGCAGTTATGTACTCCTCTACAGTTTCACCCTCGTGCTGCCTACTTTGCAAAAATCTAAAAATTTCAGCAATTTCCACACTGAGAAACTTTAGGTTAGAAAAATTACTAAAACGGATAGCAAATAGGGGCAAAATGCTTAAATTTCGACATTTCAATACATAAATAATAAGTTATACTATTTTTATAAGAAGAATTCCTATTTGATAATAGCAAGCCTTACTATTTTCTGTAGTAAAATCCGATGTAGGAAAAATTAGTAGAGAAATTAATAAATTGTACAAAAAGAATAAAAGTAATAAGTATTTTAAATAACATAACATACTAAATATGTAGAAGAAATTACTATTGTCTGTAGGAACACGATGTGTATTATGGACATTTTCTACTTTTTGTAAGAAAGGTTAATACCAATTATTAAAATTGGTCCCAAATATTACTAATTGATTTAGCAGACGGTATCGAGCCTTGGACCGAGCGCAGCCGAGTGCATCCGACGTGTGTCGATCGCCGATCATATTTTTAGGTTGCGAAATTTCGCAAATGTCATTTAAATGACATTTGCGATTAAATGATTAAATGATTAAATGATGTCATTTGAATGACATCTAATTTATGTTTCAATGCAAAATCCGCAAAAAAACGTAATTTAAAAAGAAAATATTTACTTATTTTAATTATATTAAAACTTTTGTTGTTTAAAATTATAAAAATATCATGAATATTAATCAATTAAAGATAAAATGAATTGGAACCAATAAACTTTCTATCATTCAGGTCATATGGAAGTTTACATTCTGAGTCTCAAAATGTCTTATAGGTAGATGGATCATCGCCCGACTGCTGTCCCGGAGACGCGTGTTCGATTCCCGCCAGCTTCTCGTTTTCTTCTAACCCGATTTTTTTCTGTTTCAGCTTTATATTATAATACTATCTTTTAAGAATATATACATATATGTAATTTCTAATGTTGTCAATTCTTAATTTAAATAAATGTGAATTATGCGTCAAATGTAGAACATGTGTGTAGGTAGGCTTGTGTGGAAGTTAGCAACACGTGTTTTTTTTTTTTACTATTCCCACTGTAGCATATTTTGCTAACCAGTTAGTAATTCGGTGCGCACGGTCCCTGCGCATAATTTTACTACAGTACTTTGTAAATACTGTTATCTTCTACATATATTAATCCAACAAATTTACTATTTTCTCCTATCAAAATTAGTAAATAGTGCAGACTTGCAGTTTTACTACAGAGGTTAATAAATACTTCAAATGTCTTTCACAATAAATGCAATTGTTTTAACTTTTATTCCAATATATTTCATAATTCTTTAAGTAGCTACGAGTTACTATTGAGGTTAGTAAATATTATTAAAATTTGCTTTTCGCCCCTCATTGCAAAGTTCAGATAGTAAAATCTAGTGTGATTTTTAACAAGAAATACAAACAAGGGTTTCTCAGTGCAGTGAAACCGGATTGTAGTGATTTTTCATCGTATCCACTAACACGTTGTATGTTTTTTCGGTTGGATCCTCAGGTGCATATCTATCACAAATTAGGTCATAAGCCTCAGCACCCATATAGTGTAGTAAGTGGCTTTTCTTATGTCCTCGGGCACACTAAATACATCGAAAGTATTTTCGAGTCTTTTTACCCAACGCTCAAATGTAGTTTTGGTAGAATCAAAAGATTCAATTGAGAAAAATGTTAAAATAGTATGTGTAGTAGTCATGATAGCACATTAGTCCAGTACCTACTTCGATTCACCAACACTAAACTGTACACTGCACTTCGATTTCCTTCTCTAAACCTTTTCTTTTTTTCTTTAAATTATCCGAAAATTTGTCGATGATCCCATCCTCGTCGCCTGTTTGTTGTGTACGTGGGCAAAGAGAGGAAACATTAATTGACATTACATTTTACTTTATTAATATAAAGATTCAAAGATTTGAGGTGAGCACGATGTACTTCGGTAGACTGCCCGATTGCGACTGACTCATGTTCCTTTACAATACATACATTGTGACATACGCTGTGAGCATATAGGCTTATATATTGAATGAAAGCGTCGCGTTGATATAAACTGCATCAGTTCAATCCAAAAATCGTTGACTACTGTAAGTGAAATGAATATTGGAATGAAAAAAATGAACATGATTTTTAACGACCTATTGTATGGATAGCGAGCAATTTTCTAATTATGTTCCCCCTGATGTTTGGTACGATCACTCGACAGATTTGCGACGCATGACAAGCGGTCTGACATTATTTGAATTCATGTTAGCAGTAAGGGTAAGCGAGCCCACAGTTCTGACAAATTTTTTCACAGGCGATTCACAAGACCTTATATCTACACGCATGACGTCCCTCGTACATGTACTTACTCGTGGATAGCTGATTAAATGGGGGGTTACTTGCCAGAAAGGGATGGGCGCAGACTTCTCAATGAGTTCGTAAATCACGAAGGGATTCACCCTTCTCTCGTTCACTGGCACCCTCGACTTGATGCAAACCCCACTGAAACCACCACACTGTTTGCGAAGCAACACAAGGGGTTGGGGGGACAGAGGAAAAAGAAAAAAATAACAGATTTTCTCGCCACGTCCGTTTCCTGCCTTCATTCGCGGTAACCGGCAAAAATAAGGGAACCGTTTTTTCAGCCGACAGCCGACGAGAGGGAGCAAAGTTTGTACGAAAAATCTTTTCTTCTGAGGGCAAGTGTATGCGTCTGTGTACTCAGAATCGCGCGAGAGAAAGGACCCTTTTGCTGCTGGCTGCTGATTAAGAAATAGGGGATGATGCTGAGTGCAAAGGTATTTCAGAAAATGCGAGAAAGAAAGCGGGTATTTTCACAAATTCCTTGGCCCCCCCCCCCCCCCCCCCGTAACAGAAGTTTTGGTAGGACTGAAGTTACAACAAGACTCTCCACCATACGACGAATCACTTCTTAACTTGGAAATGATTTTCGACTCGCAAAACAAAATTCCCGCATAAAGGTGGTCGTTGGGTGTAAAATCTAAACAATTAATAATACAAATAATAAAATAGTCTCAGAATGGACTGAAACTTTGATTGATAAAATGCATACACAAGGTAAACGTAAGGTCGAGTTTCAGGCGATGAATGGAGACTGGGTGTTTGGAATGCTAGAGGAGTGAATGATCTGAAGGTAAGAGAACTACGAGAAACTATGCACTATGGAAACTAGATATTTGATGTGTACCTGAGACGGAGAAAACGCGTTGCCAATGTAGAAACATAGAAAATGGGGTGTTGAAATGCGGTTTTGAAATCTGGTCAGGAGTAGGTAGTGAATAATATGGTAGAAAGGGGCTCGGTTTAATTATGAATGAAAAAGCAAGATAGCATCTCAAAGATCATGATTTTGTATCTCCCCGATTGTTTTGGGTTAGAATGAAGGTAGGAATCAGAACATTATTTATCATAGCGTGCTACGCCCCAGTTGATAGTGATCAGAGAGAAGTCGAAAACGCCTTCTGGGACCTTTCAAATGATACAATAAGTAGGGGAGAGTTTCCGGTTGTGGGCACAGTTTGTTTTTTGACTCATAATTGTCGTTTGAGACCATATTATGCAGGAATCTGGATCTCATTGGAAAGCTAGAGGCCTTAGATAACTTTTTGCTATAGTAAGTGCAATGATTCCGTCAACTAGAAAAATTCTACGACCAATTTTGTGAAATCTTCATTTTTCGCAACAACAACAAAAAATCGTAACCGGTTGTGGGCATTCTTCGAAAATTTGCTGAAAATGGAGATAGTTAAAGGAAATCGCACCTAATTCTAAAGAATTTCAAGGTTTAGTAATTTGAAAGGCCTTTAGAGGCAAAAATACGAAAAAAGGTATTTGACTCCGGTAGTTGACTTCTTCGAGTTTGTCGTGGCTGAAATACGTCAACTAAAATAATAACTAAAATACTGTAAAACGTTAACGGAATATGTTATGTCGGCACAAATGATGATATCTGACAGTTTTCAAGTCAAACAGACGGTTTAAATGTCAAAAATGTGCCCACAACCGGTTACATTTAAGTGCCCACAACAGGAATTCCTGGCCATTATCGGTGCAGCAGGAAAATGTGATGTTTCATAACTTGCATATAAATCGGTGATACATCTTAAATCACAACGAAAATACTGTAGAAATATCGATAACACTAACCTGTTTGAGCTTATTTACTTTGATTTATCGCAGTTTTTAAACATTGGTAAATTACAAATGCGCTAATTTTTACTTATTTCTCTGAATATGATCGCAGCAAATGCACAAATCGTCTATTTACGTTGATATCACCTCGAAAACTGCGTACTATTGTCAGAATACAAGTACGCCACCAGTTAAATCCGGCATATTTGTATTCTGTCGGTTGTTACGCAGAGGTGCCCACAACCGGAGAGTGCCCGCAACTGGTGATTCTCCCCTACTTGCGATAAAGGTGAAAGAATAATTTTGCTAGGAGATATGAACGGATGGGCCGGCGTCCAACGTCAGGATATAGATACATAAAGGGTACTAGGTAAATTTGGGGGTCTAAGAACAAAATTATAACGGGGAAAAGTTAGTTAGCTTATGCTTAGAAAAGGGTCTATTTATTATAAATACTTGGTTTCGACATAACATGATCCACACGTACACCTGGTGTGAAGGAAAAAACCGCAGTATAATTGACTTCGTTATTGCGGATGAAAGACTAAGAGAACTAGTCACAGATACAAGAGTCATGAGGGCTTCCGAATGCAATACTGATCATTACCTTCCAGTCTCCAAAATAAACTTAGGGCGACGGTGGAGAAGAAAGAAAATAGAAAAAACGAAACAAACGCGAATCAAGATTGAAAATTTACAGAAACCGTAAGTGCGAATAGATTTTCAGAACAAGATAAACGAACGCATAGCTGAGGCAACTTGGGAGGCGCTCAGAAGCAATAAAGATATAGAGGGCGCGTGGACTTTGTTACGGGATATCATTTGAATAAATAACACGAGAATTCCAGATCAATCTAAAACATCTATACCTCACACCTATATACCTATATACCTCATATCCATATACCGACCTACTTTATACCCATATACCTATTCACTATTTTCCAACCGACTAAGTCACGCCTACCCAGAAAGGAAATGGATTAATGGTATAATAATAATAATTGTTAACACTGCGATTGAAGTATGTGGCACGGCAGTTGTAGGAAGAAAATCTGGTGATGCATAGTGGAATGATGAAATTAAAGCAACCGGACAAGAAAAGAAAGAAGCGTACGAGAGAACGTTGAACGTCACAAGTCTTAGCTATGTGGAGAGAAATAGACTTGAAAATGATTACAGACACAAAAAGAGGAAAGCTGAACTAGTCAAGGAAAGTAAAGACACGACCAGAACAGAAGAAGAGAAGAAATTACCAAACGACTTTGAAGGAACCATGAAACTATTATTTAAACAGATAAAAGGAAGTAAAAGTACAGAGTTTGTCAGCATTAGAAACAGCAAAGGTGAAATGCTATATGATACAGACGGGATAGTAGCCGCTTTAAAAGACTCTTTCAAAGAACTATTAGGAGGTGATGATATAGAACAACAGAACTGCGACATAGAACATAATGCATTAGAAAACCCAATTGAAAAAGCCTGTGTCTCTGAGGTTAGAGATATAATTAAGAACTTAAAAAACGGTAAGGCTGCTGGCGCAGACAGTATTAGCGCTGAAATGCTCAAATACGGTGGCGAATACACACCTCACAGGTTGTGCGAATTACTAAATTTATGTATTGAGATGGGAGAAGTCCCAGACGATTGGAGAAAAGCTATTATCATACAGATATACAAAAGAAAGGGAGATAAAAGCAACTGCAGTAATTACAGAGGTATCAGCTTACTAAGTACCGTAAGTAAAATATACTCAAAAATACTTATTCATAGGGTAATGAAAAATCAGAAGAAAAGATATGGGAAGTCCAAAGTGGATTTATGCCAGGAAGATCATGTACAGATCAGATTTTTAGCTTAAGACAGATCACAGAAAAAAGCTTGAGAGTAAGAAAGAAAGTTTTCTGTGCATTTGTTGACCTAGAAAAAGCATTTAACAAGGTGAATAGAAGTAAACTTTGGAAAGTCCTTAAAGAGTTTTCGATATTATACAAGGCGTGAAACAAGCATGCGTTATGTCCTCATGGCTATTTATCATATTTATGGATAAGTGTCTAAGAACGGCCCTCTTCGACGAAGAAGGTGTAGATCTCAAAACAGTGAAGGTATGTGGGTTAGCTTTCGCAGATGACCAGATTGTTAGGCAGAATCAATCGAGGACTTGCAAAGAATGTTGAATAAAGTTAATACAAGCATGAAGAACATGGGCCTAAAAATTAACGTAAATAAAACAAAAATCATGGTGTTTGAGGGAAAAACTGAGAAAACAATGTGCAACATTGTCCTAAATAATGACAGATTAGAACAAGTCGACAAGTACGTATATCTGCATAGCCTATTCACTAGCGAGGGAAAAATAGATGGGGAGTTAGATAGGCGCATAAATAAGAGTAAGCAGGTTATCGGTATAGCAGTGTCCATTCTCAGAAATAAAAACATATCAAAAAAAGCTAAAATGGCCATACATAATTCTATATTCGTACTGTACTACACGGTAGCGAGACATGGACCTGTCAAGAAAAGGACAGGAGTAAAATTAACGCGATTGACATAAAAACTCTGCGCACAATATGCGGGAAAACACTGATGGACAAAGTCCGAAACGAGACAATTCTCAAGGAATGTGGTACAGGAGAGACACTAGTTGACATATGGGAAAGAAATCAGTTAAGATGGTTCCGACATGTTGAAAGAATGAAAGATAAACGACGGACCAAACAAGTGTATAAAGATAAAGTAAATGGCAGAATGCCCAGAGGTAGACCGCCCAAAGACTGGTTAGAATCTGTGAATAAGACACTAATCCGAAGAGACATAAGAAGCCATAGAAACACGAGAGCTTGCATGAAAAAATGCATGGACGTGAAGGAAGCTAGAGTAGTATGCCAGAACAGAAAAGTGTGACGACAAATAGTTTATAAAAAGAATGTAAGTAGAGTGAATGAAGTGGGACGATGGTCGTGGGGGTTAAGGCATAGGCTTTGGTCCCACTCCGTCGGCTTGCGGGTTCGATTCCCGCCTCGCACTCTGGAAGAGCCTCGGTGGCCCATGCGGTGAACACTTGCCTGGCAAGGGAGTTGTTCATCTCCGGAGAGTCGTGGGACCGGTACCTCTTGAGAAAAAGGGTTCTCTAAGCTCTTGGTGGTTCGGAACCCACCTTAAACTGTAGGTCCCCCTCCCACTACCAAGTAAGTGTGTGGGGTGTGTGTAAAGGAATAGGGAAGAGATACAAGAAAAATGTAAACCCTTAGGGGACACATTAGAAGCTTCCATTCCAGAAGTAGAGTGAATGACGCCTGAAACAAAAGACTATGGATACTAATGGGCCCAAGTGGGGAACCACATATAACAATTTTGTGAGGCTCTTCACTTGGGGTGATCGCTAGAGAGATTGATCAGCAACCTGGGTCGGAGCAGTGTTGCGGAACGAACGTGTCATTTAAGTAAATAACACGAGAATTCTAGTTTGATCTATAAAATATCTATACCTCACACCTATATACCTATCTACCTTATACCTATATACCAACCTACACACTACTATTTTCCAACCGAGCAAGTCACGCCTACCCTGAAAAGGAAATGGCTTAATGGTATTATAATCATAAAGTCTTTCAAAATATGATGCCGCCAAAACTGTTTTTTCACTCTTCTGACGCATGTTTTAAAACAGAAATTGCATCAAATCATTTATTTTCCCAAACAGAGAAAGCTGTTTTATGTGAGAAACTAATATGTGTACTAGGATGGTTCTTATTTATACTTGGTGGATTTTTTTCTCGAATTTCTCGGCTCTCACCCCCCAGTTTTGTTCGAATGCCCAAAAAAAAATCTCCAAATTTGAGTAAAATCGGATAATATTTAGGGGTGGCGTAAAGACCATGAAGTGTCCCATTGATTTAACATGGGAAAAAGTCAGCTTTTTGTAAAACTAATATTTAAACGCGATAATATGTAACAAATAATTCTGTTTTTCAGTATATTGTTCAGAATTCATCAGAGAATAAGAATCAATCATAATTTTCGGGTCTTCTGCATATCTATATATGCACAATGAACAGTCACATTGGACGCTTGCGTTAACACGTAATGACGTTCAGGTGAAGTGGTGTATGTATAAGTCTGAATGGAGTCGCGATCACCGGCAATGAACAAATGAGCGCGGATTTAAATTTGGCTCTTCACTGGGATTTGTGCAAAATATTCAATGTGTTGTGGGGTCTAGTTGTTAGGGATAAGTTGTGTTCGATGCGTCATAGACATAGGTGTTCGGTAGTTCGAATCCCGCCGCAAAATTTGTTCAGATTTTTCATAGGTTCGTGTGTATCTAAAAATAAATATAACTTAAGCGTAAGTCTATGTGAATAACAATATAGTAAATATAACCGCAAAACATATATTTTTTTAATTTGGCTACACTGTTTTCTAAAAACTTGTTAGGAGTCATCGAAAGTTTCATTGACTGGCTGCGAAGCATTATAGTGTATCAGTGTTTCAAGAACTCTATTCCTCTGGTCTTCACATTTTCATTGAAATTATATTGTTCTTTCTACAACTCTTTCTCCTTTTTAAACAAGCATAAATCAAAGTTTCTAAAGACGATTCTTCCTATTCAGGACATACGTTTAGCCCTATCCTAGTGTGGTTGACTCAGTCATTCAAAATTTCAACAACTAATTTTTTCCGTGTTGGTCCCCAAAGAAAACCCCATGTGTGGCAAACTTGAATTTTACGTAATATTGCGGTTTATTGACTCCTTTTAAAAGTTAAGAAAACAAATAATCATCAATCGGTATTTTAAGAATACCCAGTCAGTTTTAACTAATATTTAATTGTTTAAACAATTTCAATTTGCTTAAGCATTTAAGAGTATTCTTAAAAAGCAAAGTAGAACATAAAAATATTTCAGTCTTTCGAGAAATAGCAAAAATAAAATATGTGAACAAGAAAATTGTTTAAACAATTTAAATTTGTTTGAACATCTACGAGTATTCATGATAAACAAATTAGTACTGACAAATATTTAAATTTGTCGAAAACTTAGAGAGATAAAATATTTTTCCTGCTTTTTTTAGGTAAAATATATTTTGAACAAATTATCATTGATTAAATAACTCATAAAGTCTAGAAAATACGTTCATTTCGCGAGTTAACTGAAAAAAACGAATATTTAAACAAATTAAAATTGTTTAAACAATTTAATATTAGTTCAAAAATGACTATGTATTCTTGAATTACTGATCAATGATTATTTATTTTTGGAAAACTTTTAAAAAGCATCAATAAACCGCAATATTACGCAAAATTCAAATTTATGACGTATGGGGTTTTCTTTGGGGACCCATAAAAGTGGCTTAAAATTATTCAACCCCAAAATTTATGATTGATTCTTATTCTCTAATGAGTTCTGAGCAATATACTGAAACACGGAATTATTTGTAACATATTATCGCGTGTAAATATTAGATTTACAAAAAGCTGACTTTTTCCCATGTTAAATCAATGGGAAACTTCATGGGCTTTGTGCCACCCCTAAATATTACCCGATTTCGCTCAAATTTGGAGATTTTTTTTGTTTGCATTTGAACAAAACTGGGGGGGGGGTGAGAGCAGAGAAATTCAAACAGTGAAAAATAAGGGCCACCCTAATGTGTACTGATACTTAGTTTTTGATAATACACTATATAATAATTTTTTATAAATAAAAAAATTTGATTAATGTACTTATTGTAAAAAATGTATTAGAGTGCATTGATATTCTTCCCATTAACAGGATTATTCAGTAAGTACTGTTAGTGGTATGTTGTAGGTACCACTCTCCATAGTCCCAGTTAAATTAGCATTTCTGCTGGAATCAAATACGTACAGCGTTTTTTTCTGTTTAAAATATTTGGACGAACGTTCTAATGAAATACTGAAACGCTGAGCTCTGCCAGATCATTGCGCGTATTATTAAATAACATTCAAGTGAAAATTGTACCAATTTGCTAACACGTTTGCTTGGATTGTTGCTTCCGGGGTTAAGAGATAAGTTTACGTATTCAAAAACATTTTTTCTGAAATTCGAAATCTGAATTGGACAAGTTCAAGGAGAGGGGGTGGGAAAGATTTCTTTCTTTCATTAATATTAACTTTGTGAATCACCTAGTTTTTCTTGAAGGAAATCAACCTTTTAAAGTTACAGCTATATTCATAAATTTTCAATAACAAAATTTTATTAACATTAATCATTTTTTCTTACAGTAGTAGAAAATATCTTTAAAAAATTGGTTATAACCGTTGGGGAAGAAGCATGAAAATTATTTTTTCTCAATCTTTTCGTTGCAAAAGATTAATTTTTTAAATAACACCTTTTTGCGTCCGAACTTTTATGTAATTTATAAATAATTTGTAATAATAATTTTATTCAACATATTAAGGTGCATAGGTAGGCCAGTAGACAGTGCAGAGAAGTTAATGTTGGGATGAGAGCATTTAATGAAAGGATTATCTTTCATTAAGAAATATCTGATTTTTCAATTGATTGAATAATTTGTTTCAATATGTGTGTTACGGAAAAACGGATTTCATAGAGTCTGTTTGTTGAATAATTTTTTTCTCATCCTAATGACCTAATTTATTAAGAGGCATGAATAAATAATTTAATGAATAGTCTGACTCGTAATCAGTTTCGATGTAAGTAAATTTTTTCAGAATTTCTTTCCAAGAAATGTTATTGTTAAGAAATGCTTGTCTCCTCTCTCCGCTCTACCATTTTTGGATATCTATTACAGAAAAAATGTTTTTGAATAGTTCCACTTTCCACTTTGAAGATCTAACAAGAAAAATCAACCATAACACTTTTTATCACAATGAAAATTAATTAAAATGCAGGCTTCTTTCAAAACGCGCTACTCTTAACTAACAAATTAATATCTTTTGAACTATTATCCGTAAAGGGTTGATATAGGGGTAATTTTAGAGCTCTTTATGCTCTACAAATCGAGTCATACAATCGAGTCTTTTTACTTATCACTTCACCGGAAGAAAGTATTCAAATAAACTTGCTTGAAAAAAACATTTTCAATTTTTGCTTCATTGTTAATTAACAATATACGCAAGAGTTTGACAGAGATCAGGATTTCAGTATTTCATCAGATCATCCACCTAAAAATTTTGAGTGGAAAAGTGGCTGTAGGGGAAACCAGTACGAGATGGATAAAGTACGAACTGAATACAATGATGGAAAAAAGTGACTGGGTTTTAAAGCTAAAGTTCGGTAGTATTTTTTATGAGTAGCAATATTAAAAACAAGTTTTACAATCAGCCATTTCATCACTTGTTAGTTTTGAATTAAAAACTATGTGTTTGACATGGTGATGAAAACTTTTTTCGCTCACAGATTATAGTTTTTCAAGAATTAAAATTGCTTTCACTATTCTTTCACTGGTTATCAAAGTAATCTTTTGCTTTTAGGTTACGAGCACAAACAAGTAAGGGCTACTAACCAAACAACTTTTGAATAAATATGAAAGTTCATGTCGTTTACCAATATAATCAAATAAAATTATTCGAGATTTTTTTGTCTGTGATAGTTGGTAGCAATGACTGTCATATTGGCATACTAAATGCCATACAGTATTTGTCTTTTGACAACTGTTCGGAAAAGCCTAAAATAGTTAAAACATGAATATTCACTTCGTACCAAAAGAGTGACATCTGAATAAAATTACAACGTGTTGAAGAAGTAAAAAATATAGGAGAAATGGCTCATATAATAATTCATGTGATGGCATTGCTATCTTGAAAATGAATGTTTCAATTTCAATTTGGGTTGTAATACTTTCCCCACTTGAGGAGCTTACTTTCAAAAGGGCATAAATCCACTTTTCAAATTTTTTTGTTTTTTTGCGTTAATCATATCTTTAGGATAAGCCCTATCAACCTATGTATCAGTTTCCTCCAAAAAAAGCTTTCTATCCCATATTGAAAGTGTGTTAACCATTTGCTTTGCCACCAAAAGAGCATGCATCCAGTCTCTGGATGATGAGATAATGAGATAATGAGATAACGAGATAATGAGAATGCAAACTTCTGGTAATTTCGTATGTGGTCTAGGACCAAAAAAATGTAGGAACCCAGATAACCCAATTCTTTTATAAATACTGTAAAACGTTTTTCTCGATTTCCCAACAAAGACCATAAGTGGATATATGCCCTTTTGAAAGTAAGCTCCTCACTTGTTTATTATTTATCAATAATATACAAAAAAAAATCTATCCACCTCGTACTGGTTTCCCATATACAATTATATATTTTGTTTGTGCAAATGACCTTGTTTCGTTTAATTTTAATGATTTAATGACCGTTACCAGAAATGGATTTACCACTAATAAATAAAAAAATACAAATTTAGATCATCATGGAATACAAATTTCCATTTTTTGTTCAACAATTTTTCTCAATCTTTAACACCTATTCTTTCAAATAAGATACTTAAGTTTCTTGTGTATGTATACCAAACAATTAAAAGGAATTTATTTAGATATTACTTCTTACCTCAGAAGATTAGAAGAACACTCCAGTGACATTAAATCTAGGAACCAATTATTTCAAAAGCGCAAAAGGTAAAATAAGTAAAAAGATACGGCATTTTTTATTTTGCGGTGATTAAACATGATGATCACCTTCGTTAGAGAGCAAGCTTCTTTAGCATGTTTTGATGATGTGGGTTGCTTTAGGCCGCACCCATAATTACACCTCTTTCCACGGTCTATCAAACTTCTCGAGGAGTACTTACCTACCCTAGCTATAAAGAAAACAATAGCTTTTTCTTTCGTAGCTCAAAACCGATCTTTAGTGCCGATTCATGGCCTCAGGTCACGCTCTACTCGGCGTGCTTGCTCGATGGCATAATAAATCATTTCGCGGAACCGCTCGACCGGAAACGGTTTTCGTACGCGTAGCACTCGGACACCAACGCGAATCCAGATGCTCGATGACTCTTCCGGTTACGGACATGAGGCTTTTTACGGGTTCGCGGAACAGTTCACTAGATTTAGAAAAAGAGGCATTCACTTTTACCGGCACTCGAACGTGGAAACTTGCAATCCAACATTTCTTCTGATGAACGTGTTACTTCGCTGTTTTATTGCATACTTTAATCAATTGATCTGAGGCGTAAGCTTTAAATAAATGTATAAATACAGAATATTTATCTTTTCATTACTAAAGTAGGGTAAGAATACCAGTGGTTGGCACTGACACCAGTCATTGGCACCTCCTTATAATTTGCATTAAACAATAAGAAAATGAAAATATATTTCGTATTTTGCTCGCCTACGAGTGATTCGAGCACATCACGTTCAATATTTTAATTTTTCTACCCTTCCAATCCTTTCATTCCATATTGGGAATTTGGATAATCTAATCTATCAATGATAATTTTTAAATAAAATTGAAAATTTACAAATCTCTTGAAATTTAAAATTGTATATTTGATTATTACTGCGACTTAAAAGTTATTTCACATGAGGATGTTCCATTTTAACCTTTTTGTAGACAAATTACTTCTTTGCGAGATATTATTTATATTAAAAGATATCTAACTCAATACTACTGCCACATGCAAGTGCAATTATATTGCTTCTATTATCAATTTTCTCTCATTTTTTGTCATCGATCCTCTTGAATGAATAAATCACAAGACTTTACTTTTGTTTAATTGATTTTTAATTGTTCAAATAATTAAAAACTATTTTGTAAACTTGGAGAGTGCAAGTTTTCATTTTAATTGTTTTGTTAATGTGAGAGCATTGATTTTGGGTTAAATTAAATTTTTTAACGGAAAAAGCTAGAAAATTGAACTTTCTTGCTAGTTTAAAAAAAATGTTAAAGTCAAGCCTATCTCTCCCATGTGTAAATGGCAAAGTTACTTCCAGTTTCCAATCTTGGGCCAGGGCGAGGGCCCCCAGCCTGGCCCTAGCTTGTAATTCATGATAGTGGCTCGAACTCGAGCCCGGCTAGATAGCAGTGTTCCCAATTCTGAAATCCTATTGCACTACACATGCGTCGCGTCGACAACAGGATTGGTAACCCTATTTAAAATAAATGAATGTGTGAATCAATTGTTTACAACCAATAGTAACTGTAAAGTGCATGAAAATATTAAGAATTATTTTTGATTCATATTTTTGATAAAATAGGTATTCCTTTTTTTAACTTTGAAATCGATCATTTATTCTTAAGGAGTATAATGAAATAATTATTTTAACGTTCACTTTATAAGTCCATTTTGTGATGAAAAAAATTATACATTTAATTATTTTAAATAAGCGCGCCTACCGCTTATCGTGTCATGTTTTTTGTGTTTTTAATTTTTAAAAAAATTTATAATTAGTTTAAACTGCTCGTCGATTTTTCGAACATGCATGGAGAGGAAGTGCATGAATAGAACACGGTGAATAGTGGTAATGAAATTTTCCTTTAAATTTTCCATGCTTTCTTACTTGACACTCGGTGATCAGTGTTTTTTCCACGTGACGTTCTTGATGAAAACTTGCTTAAAATTTTAATAAGTTTATACGGAAACAAGAGTAACAAGATGTGTGATACGCATAAAATGGTTTTAGATTTGATGTATGTATGTATGTATACCATTAAGCCATTTCCCTTTCGGGGTAGGCGTGACACTACCCGATTCGGGTAGTGTTTCTAGGTGGATAGTTTCTTGTAGTAAATAACTACAAGAATGGGCTCACCACACCCACGACGAGCCAACAACACGCAGTAGTATTCCCGAATGGTCACCCATCCAAGTACTAACCGCGCCCAACACTGCTTAACTTCTAACGAGAAGAATCTAACGAGAACTGGTTATTTCAGCGTGGTATGGCCGATTTGATGAATTTTTTATAAAACAAAAACAAACCTTTCTAAAAATAAAATTGCGCGAAATCGATAGTAAACTAGAGTCAAGCCTGAGCCAGGCTCGGCGATCTAGCGTGGCTACCAAGGCAGGACCTGGTCAGATTTAGCGTTTCATTCTAGCTTGAGCCAGGCTTGATCAACAGACCAGCGCCTTGTTTTGTCAGGTTTGGGCCCGGTTAGGCCCACAACTAAATTTCCACACGGGCATATTTTTCCAAGGCATTTCTTATTTTTTAAACAACATTTATCTATTTACAAAATGTATTATCTTACAATATCAGGAATTAATGGTATTTTCTTAATTCTTTTGTCTAACTTATGGATGCGAAAAGTGATTTTTTTCATTTTAGTTGTCTATTTACTGTTTAAACAATTTTTGCATGTTTAAATGGAACTTTTAAAAGAAAAAGTAGAAAAACATTTTTTTTTACTTTTCTTCCATAAGTTCCATTACTTTCAACCACTTCTTAGATTTTTTAAATTGCTGCTATTTGTTACAATAATTTTTCTGTGGCCTAGTTAATAAATGTGAAAATATTTCTGATCCTATTTGTTATTTTTAATTGTTTTTATTAGTGTAAAAAATTATTTTAAAATTTTCATAAAGAGCTGTTCACATTTATTAATTTGACAATAGCATTTAGAAAATACCAATAATTTATAATATTATGAATTAGGAGAAAGTAATGGAACTTAATGAAAAAGTGCTTCAGATACTTACCTGCATAATATTATAAAACTCAATGTTCTTTTTTTGATGATGCATCCCCTTAACTTTTCCTATTTCGTCAAAAAATAAATGCATGTTTTTCTTTTCTTTTTAAAATAATTTAAAACCTTGGTCCTGCAGCCTTAAATAGTCCCAAAGTGATTAAAATGATTCATGAATATTAATTTTCTCAAATATAATAATTTTTCACCAGGGAAAAGAAAAAAGATACAACTACTATACGTACCATACGTTTGGGAAAAAAAGTTTAACCTAATTAGACCAGAAATACTACCCCTAAGCGTCCAAAACTACCCAGTATAGAGGGTGAAATACTATTATATTTATTTTTTTGAATCATTTAATTATCAACAAATCCAAAGAATGGCATATAAAATGTTCGAAATTCAAATTATAATACTTCAATCCCTATAAAAGGTAGTTTTTGAAGCCATGGGTAGTATTTTTAGTCTGATTGTGTCAACTTTTTTTCTGACCGTTTGGTACCATCGTAGAAATTGAAACTTGGTTCATAACAGGCCCTGTCTAGATTTCCTATTTTCTATCGAGGCCCTAAAGTGGCAATCTATCGAGGGCGCAATCGGGAGCGTCACGCTCAGCTAGCGAGGTCATAAGTAGGCAACCAAACGAGGGCCTATTTATAGGGTCTTTATGGAATCTAGATAGTCCCTCACTATACTAAAACCATTGTCCAGTATTGCGCATGCATTCTGGTATGATTATAATGTGCGGAGCTACCACAAAAACTCTCGAAAAAGTTGAAATATATTCATTGTGCTTCGAAACCAGTGCTTTAACTTCAGAACCACACGAAACAACAGGATGTTTAATAAGTAATGGTGGCATATATTTATTTATTTTTCCCATTTGTGCATTACAAGACCTAGGAATAGCGTCCCGTTTGAGAGATCCTTTTTATGCGTCTAGCTCTGTGAAACAGAAAAAAATTAGATCATAACGGTTACATTTTCATTAAATAATAATATTAAATATTAATATTTAATTAATATTTAGTATACCATCTGCTGGATTTCATTAATTATTTCCATTAAAATTCAAGGCGCGGACAAGTAAATTCTTAACGTTACAATCTTTCGCACTTAAATTTCTCAACCACACACTGTGTTTATCTACAACTTCAATTTTTCCAAATAAGTTTCGCCTTTTTATTCTAACACTCCCAATCTGTGTATCTGTGGCACTTTATGAAAACTTAAATTGAGGTTTTTATTCTCTTTCGAGTCACAACCACTGACGCAACAAAATCCGAAACTTGATGATTTTCGATACTGATGTGTAAATTCCATTATCGGAACAAATAATTATCAGCTCGAAAGTATTTTGCTCATCAGAGCTACTTATTACAGCACTTATTCATTCTGTTGGACGATCATTACACTTAAACGCCATGTTTTTGCTGGGATTCGTGATGTTTTACGTGTATTTAATATGTCATCCACGGCCATATTGGTTAGTTCGCGTAGGGGCCGACAGTGTCGCATAGCATGTTTAAATCCCCAATAGCATACGACAATAACCTGTCGAGGGCCAGCAGAGGGAAAGCCTAGATTTTTCTAGCTAGAAAATCTGGCTGCGGCCTCGTAAGAGCCAATATTTAGTTTAGGCATAAAGAGGCAGTTTCTACCATTTCTGTTTCCTGGCTAATTAATTATTTTGATCATTCTGGGACTATCTAAAACCAGGACCACGGTTTAAAATTATTTAAAAAAAAAAAAAACATTGAATTTTTTCAGTACATCCTACGACCTACTGCACACTATATTCTATTCGTACAAGAAATGCTTTTTACATTCTCATCAGAACGAGAAAGTACTAGTTCTATGTGTGAAAACTGAATACCGCGGATTCCTTTAAATCGCCACGTTTCGAGATCCCCTGAATCCGAAAAAACCGGTTCTATGATATTATCTGCCTGTCTGGCGTAGGTCTGTCTGTTGTCGTTTGTATACTGGTTAACTTCAATCAAGGTTTGTTAGGAGATATGAACGGATGGATGAGTGTCCAACGTCAGGATACAGATACATAAAGGGTGCCAGGTAAGTTTGGAGATCCAACAAGAAAAATTATAATGGGAAGAAGTTAGTTAGCTTATGCTTAGAAAAGGGCCTATTTATTACAAATACTTGTTTTTGAAAAAAAAATGATCCACACGTACACCTTGTGTAAAAGAAATAACCGCAGTATAATTGACTTCGTTATTGCGGATGAAAGACCAAGAGAACTAGTTAAAGATACAAGAGTCATGAGGGGTTCCGAATGAAAGACAGATCATTACCTTTCAGTCTACAAAATGAACTTAGGGCGGGAACGGAGAAGAAAGAGAACAGAAAAAAAAGAAACAAACGCAAATAAATATTGAAAATTTACAGAAACCGGAAGTGCGAATAGATTTTCAGAATAAGATAAACGAACGCATAGATCAGGCCACTTGGGTGACTCTAATGAGTAATAAAAATATAGAGGCTGCATCAGATTTGATTGTGGAGGTCATTCTTAGGAGTGCGACTGAAGTGTGTGGTACGGCGGTCGTAGGAAAAAAATCTGGTGATGCATGGTGGGATGATGAAATTGAGGCAGCCCGACAAGAAAAGAAAGAAGCGTACGAGAGAACGTTAAATATCACAGGTCTTAGCGATGAGGAGAGAAATAGGCTCAAAAATGATTACAGACACAGAAATAGGAAACTTAAAGGACTAGTCTAGGAGAGCAACGATAAAATCAGAACAGAAAAAGAGAAAAAAAATGAAAAACAACTTTGAAGGAAGCAAAAACCATTATTTAAACAGATGAAGGAAAGTAAAAATACAGAGTTTGTCAGCATGAGAAACAGCAAAGGTGAAATGTTATATGATACAGACAGAATGGTAGACGCTTCGAAAGACTCTTTTAAATAATTATTAGGAGGTGAAGATATAGAGCAACAGAACTGCGACATAGTACATAACGTATTATAGAAAACCAAATTGAAAAATTATGTTTCACTGACATTAGAGATATGATTAAAAACTTGAAAAACGGTAAGGCTGCTCGTGTAGACAGCATTAGCGCTGAAATGCTTAATTACGGCGGCGAGTACATACCTCACAAGTTGTGCGAATTGATAAATTTACGTATCGAGATGCGAGAAGTCCCACACAATTGGAGAAATCTGAATTTTAAGAATAGCTGAATTTCAGTTTTAACTTAAATTGAGTAAGTCAATTAATTTCAACCATAAATTGATCTTAAATACCGTGTCTCTGTCTGAAATATGTAGTAATACAAAGAACGATGCGCGATGCGCGAACACTTAGAAGAAATGTCGATTGAAGCCTGGATCTCTGTAATTTGGATAGTGCATATTTAAGTCGTTTGTGAAACTTTTTCACCTAATAACACAAAAATATTTTTAAAATTGTTGATATACAGAAATTATGAAAAGCCAGTGTTAATCGATGCCTGCTTAAATCTAATGTTGGGCATGTGCGTCGTTTGTGAAAAGTTTCTCATGAGTTGAAGCTGAGACAAATTCCAAGGAATGCATTATCATGGAGGTTAAGAAAGGTTTAAGTTTTTACGGGAAATAAATTGTCTTACCTTATTTTGATCATTCTAATCGTAGTTTATAAGTAGGATATGTTATAATCTCCAAAAATATTCAGTGAAGGTCTGACGGGATGTCAACCATGTTTGTGTCTTGAATTGACCTAAAAATGTCATTTTACGTGCATGAAGCGGTTGACTTTCAACCAAGCGAGTAACTGGAACTCATATTTCAATCATCAGTTGACTTTCAACCGGCGAATGATTCTTTTAGTTTCATCTGAAAGTCAACGTACTTCTTTTTACTGATATTCAGATTCTTGCATTACTGTGTACTTATTCATAGGGTAATGAAAATTACAGAAGAAAAGATATGTTAAGTCCAAAGTGGATTTATGCCAGGAAGATCATGTACAGATCAGATATTTAGTTCAAAACAGATCACAGAAAAAAGCTTAAGAGTAGGAAAGAAAGTTTTCTGTGCATTTGTTGACCTAGAAAAATCATTTGACAAAGTGAATTAGAAGTAAACTTTGGGAAGTCCTTAAAGAGTACGGAGTCAATGGATGGCTCCTACAAGCAATAAAAACAATATTGGGAAACTGATTGACTTATTCGATATTATGCAAGGCATACCTATCTACTTAATACCTATATACCCATCTTCACACTACCATTTTCCAACCAAGCTTGTAACGCCTACCCCGAATGGGAAAATGGCTTAATGGTATAACAATAAAAAAGGTTGAGGTCGTTAACCAGCCTTTCTTGCCTAACGTTTCTGGTTTTAACGAACAAAAAAGTACTAAAAATATGCATTTTTTTAATCGGGAAAATAACACTGACAATAAACAAATTGAATTTTAGGTAAAACGACACAAGATACATACAATAAAATGTTTAATGACAAAATTGTTCGCCAAAATTAGATCTACGAATTTGCTTTCGACCCTTTTGCGATAGGACGCGCACTTTTTTATTTATAAAAAGAAGACAATGAAAGTACCTATATTTCAATAATAATACATATTATGAATTATAACAATATACACTTATTGAAATAGTGAATTTTTCAGGGTAGCTGCAACTGAATATTAATGCAAAATTAGGAAAAAATATTAAGGTGATCATGAAAAATAATACTTGTTGTTCTAAATTGTTCTACGATAGGGGGTAAAAATAAGTAATAATCACTGCCTGACACTTTGGAGGTCAAAAAAGAATCTTTATTTTAAAGAAACCGAAGGAAAACACGCGGGAGTATTCAAACAAGAACACATTTCCAACACCTGTACTTTATTTTGCAATATCTGAATAAGCAGTCACGGACCAAGGCTTTGACAAAAAACAATTGACAATTACTAAATTACAGACGTCTCAAACTTGCGAACGAAGCGAACTGCCGATTTTTTAAAAACAAAAGCTCTCCTATTTTCTAAAATGTTTAAAAATAATCAAAACCTTAAGACCTTCAATCGTTACAATTCTCAATCATACATTTTAAACGCAAGAAGATATTGATTAATAAATTACAATTTCTTACAAAGAGGTTATTTCTTCAAAACATCTTTGCTATAATTACCCAAAACCTTTTTACTTCTTACGAAAAATTTAATTAGTGGGACGCCACTAGCAGGAAATGATAAGAAGTAAAATATGCATCCTATCTTCAAAAAAATGATAGCAGTTACACGTCTGGACTTATTGCAGATCGTAGAACTTGATTCGCGTTAAATATTGTATCTCATTTAGTCAAAACAACAGCAGTCACGTTGCATGATTATCCTGTGACCTGAGATAAATGATCACGAAGGAAAATTACTGATACAGTGAAAGATATACAACGAGCGAATTCTTAGTCCTTATGGCAGGTTATAATTACCGATGTGATCACTCAACCGTTAACGTTAGCAGCATGCTGCTTATGTACGAGAGATTAGTTTATAATCTGAGAACTCGAAGAGTGTAAATTAGAATAAGCGTGAAATCGCATCATGATATGCGTTACTCGACTGAGCTTGACTTGACGTCGATCTTACAAAAATAATTAATTATCTTCTGGTGCCTAAAAACCAGTTCAAACTCAAGGAAAAGAAAAAAAGCTGGGTAATATATAAATGCCTTTGTTTTTTCCTTGATTCATGTCCTTCGAATTTTATAACATGATATTGCAGATAATGATCAATTCATGAGATTGGTACATATTGATAAAGAGGATCAAATAAATGCAATAATCTAAAGTATGAAACAACAAGAACATAGTAGAATTGTTAAATTGGCAAAACACAGCGTTGTTTAAAGTGGTTTATTATACATATTATACATAATTATGAATATTTTGATGTGAAAATATAAGTATGTACTCTGAAGACGTCTAGACGCAGAGATATACGTTCGTACGGTTGGTCATTTTTTCAATTCACTTCCGTCCCAAAAGAAGTTTCACTTTAAATATGTTGAGGTTTACATTTTTTTAATTTTTGGGGGTTTCAAATTTTTCTAGTGCAAATTCAATTTGATATTTCCCGCATTACCATTTTTCTTTGCGTTTTTTTATTATCATTATAATTAATGTCTCGGGCTTAAGATGGTTACATCCCAATATGTCGAAGGCAGTTTTGGTTAGAGTTGGATTTTATTGTATAGTATGCACGGGGCTGTCTCGGTATATATTATCAGTCACGGGCGCATTATTATAATACAATCAATTAATCTGATAAGAGCGTGTGCCTTGACATATTGGGCAAAGCCTGGTTCTCACCCAATCTTCCACGGACTGGTTTGCAATTAAGTGCATGATGGGGGGACCTACTGCTTAAGGTTGGATCCAAACCACCAGAACCTCGGTAAAGGCACAGAGAAAAATTTCAAGAGATACCGTTCTTCTGTAAGGATGTCATTCTCGTCGCAGTGAGAATATACCTTATCTTCTATGATAGCTGTAAGACATTTATATATTGTTGGAAGACAGGCTATCGGTCGAAATTCATATGGATTTTGAGCGTCTGGTTTTTTAGGCAACATACACGTAGTATCCTGCAGCATAAAGCCTGGCATCAGATCTGGGTGTTCGATGATCTTCTGAAAACACCTTTCCAACGCAGGATACACAAAAGTCAGGTACTTGTACCAGAAATTGCGCAGCATGTCTGGACCTGGAGCTTTTCAGTTACTTGCTTTTTTCAAAACCGCTGAAACATCTAAAGCTGTGATGTTATCAGCTCCATTTCAGGGTTATTGCTTGCTCTTGCTTTCTCTAGTTGGAACCCTGCAGTGGCCAAATTGCTTCTGTTAGTTTTTTCCCAAACATCCGATCAGTAGTTAGTCATGTCTTCCAATTGAGGGACTTTGGTGTCTTGTTGGTTATTTTGCTTTGAACTCAGTTCACGATAGAACCTTCTTTCAACTGCCTGAAAGGTTCGATTTTGTTGCTTTCTTGCACTACTCTTCTTGTACTGACGCAGTCTAGCAGTAAGAATATAAAGTCTCTGCAGTTGGGAGTCTATAATCTCATCTAATATTGCTTGTGTTATTGTCTCGATGTACCGAGGGTGGATGATTTTATTAACATGGTGTATCAACTTTCTGGTTCGATTTCCTTTCTTATATTGAGTCAGTCGATCCAGTTCGCACCTTACTTTGCTGACATCCATATCCAACCTGATCTCCCATGCTGGAGCTCGCTCCCTTCCTGGGGCAAAGACTGAATTTATAGGCCTAGTTCTGCGGCCCAACGTTCTAACGGTTGCCACAGCTGCACAGTATACAAGAGTTTGCATCTCTAACGCAATTTTTGTTGCTCTCAAATGCATAGGTGAAATCTTGCTGTTCAGGTGTTCTATTAGTGGACGCAGATCATTTGTGATGTTCATCTTGGGCAGTGAATACCTTTGTGTGTGTGTGTTTTTTTTTTAATGAGAATTATAAAATGCTTTATGCACTGACCACATTCGAACTTTAGGGACGAATCCTTAAGGAACGAAGGTGAGTGTCGGACTGACCTAAAAAACGGCCTTACCGACCAAACGAACTCCTTTATACCTACGAACCCATGTTTCCGGAGACCACTCTCGCATTACTGCAGGAACATGGGTTATAGGCATTCAACGCCGTATCTCGGCGTCCCTCTTTTGTGTCCGGCCTTCGACATCATGGCTGGGCTTAGCTGGTTTCAATTTTCATCTGGGTGGCTCCCTCGATGGGGTGGCCTCCCTAAATGTCGCACATCTCATTGACCCCGACAGATAATCAGTCCAGGGCCTCTCTACTCGTGCAGCGCAGAGGAAGCACTGCGGCGCGTTTTCACACGTTGCGGCCTTATGACCCTCTTCGCCGCACCTTCACCAAACCCCCGTTCCATCGGGGCCCTTGCAGGTCGCAGCCATGTGACCGAAGCCTTGGCAGCGGTAATACCTCAGGACCTCCGTCTTTTCTCGCACACGACAGAACACCCATTCCACATTTAGGTGTCCCGTACGAAGCAGCCTGGCCGCAAGTTCCTCCCTCATTTCCACAAAGGCCATCAGATTTCCTCTGAAGACCCTCTTACTCATGCTTACCCTGACTTCACCGCACGTATTATCACCTAAGTGCCTTCGCACGGATGCCTCCACTTCTTCCGCCTCGGTGATAGTGTCGAGGTCCAGGACCTCGACCTCAATGCGGGGGACTAGCTCGCGCACGCTTCCGCCAACACCAACCCCATCTTTAATGGCAGCGGAAAGCTCGGATCTGCCATCCGCTGCAGGCCCTAGCTCCGCAAGAACGTCTCTGTTTCTATTTTGCCTGACACCCCTGATTTTCACACCAATAGTGTCTAGCATCACCTTTCGCAGCCGCTACAGCGGTACGGGTCCTCATCTTCTTCACCTGTGGCCTCGAGGTGCCAGCCTCCACGGGATTCATTGTGAACTCCCTCTCACGCTTCCCAGGATGGGGAGTGGGAGCTTCCCTAGTTTCTTGTGTCTGAGTACCATTTTGGCTGGTCTCTTGCTTCGCCTTAGCCTTCTTCTGATATTTGACACATTTTTTGCCGATGTCTCTTCTAACGTACTTTTGGCATCTTCGAGATACCAATCACCGCTGTTTATGAAGTGTTCCAGGTTATTTACTGCACGCCGTGCCTCACCCAATCCTTCCCTGATCGCCATAAACATGTTGCGCTTCGTGTCGCATAAATCCTGCATCCCCTTCAGCACGCCCTTCAAATCATCCAGGGGTTTTCGACTCAACTTATTCCATCTATCAACTTCAATAATATCAAGCTTAGCCTGCCAACTCCTCACACTCCCTTCGGTTTAGGTTTTGTTTCTTTTCCATTTTATTCCCACGAGTAGCTAGGGAAGTGTAGATCCACCCCCGCAGAGCTCCGCATGCGGAGGTAAGGTCTGAATACTCTAGCAGGTGACCTGATATCCTAGAGACACCGTTTGGAACACCATACCCTGGTGCCATGTAGTTCTCGGCCCAGTTGTTAACACCTTAACTTGGGTGGTTTTTTCTCGGTGTGTCCTTCACCCAGTCTCTTTGGTCCGCGAAGCCTATTTTATTTCCGCTGCACCCACTGTTTCCAGCGAGCATTCCCCTATCCGCCACCCAGGGACGCGCCACGTATGGGTTACAGACTCCCACTGTGCCAAAATTCCTTTCAAGGTGCTGTAGTTTCTCTAGCACTTCGCTGTTTAGATAATCTTTTATAATGTCCGGATGTGGTTCTAGTCCATCCGGTGCTTGATGTTCATTATACCTAGCACCTCTGCCTTCAGCTGCAATCAAGTCTTCGTCGTCCATATCTTTCAATGGAAGTTCATCAAAAGGAAGCTGCTGTTCCACTTCCATTTCGATGGCAGCTATTTCAACAACCGAAAGCAAACTGTTTACAGATATTGAGAGTTTTTGATCTGCTAGATTCTGCTCATTTATTCTTGTAGCTAGTCCTGAGTACTTAAGTAAGAAGAGACGATGATGTTCTCTTATTACACTGTGCCCACTTTTCTTTGCCAACGAATAAAAACGCATCACATCTTTGATCATATGGTACGTCCATTTTAATCGCCTATTTGGTTGTTGAACCTCTGCTTCTGGCACTGGTTGTATTAGGCCATCTGCCTATGCTGGATCATCACCAGGTTGAGAAAGAAAATCAATTACCGCTGCTTGTTTATGTGACGCGGCTTCCTCTAACTGCTGTTCATTGCTGTTGGCTTTGCATTCCAAATCAACCTGTTGTTTGATCTCCATGGCTCGATCTTTTGAGATGAGTAGATTAGTCCTGATGTCCTTCACCTTAGCGATAAGATCTCTTAGTGCGACTTTCTCTATTTGAGGATAGTTTGCGGCTAATTTCTTTTTAAATTTTTTCCCTTTTTTACGTGAGGTTTCAAACTCTGCACTTCCATAATCGAGACGCACCAGTTCCTCATTTATTGTGGTATCCCACTTGATGCTCTACCATGGTATTTCTGTTGGAGTGGTTGGCTGCAAATAGCTAACGCTAGCCAAAGCATCCTCAGCAGACACAGTTGATGTTTCACTGCTTACCGTATGTCGCAGAAGTTCTTGCTGGCCAGCCGTCCCGCATGCTGTCCCCCAGCGGTGGCTCCAGGGGCATCCCGACGATCCTCGGGTAGGGACAAGCGTTTCAAGATTTTTGAAATACTCTCCATTATCATTTATGGATTTTGGTGTTCCTCTTAGTCACTTTCCTCTTCGTTCTCTGCCTGTCTGGCAGGGGAAACCCTGTCAGTAGCAATGCTACAGCCAAAATAGCCGTCAAATTCATAAGAGGAAAGCTCAAGCCCTTCCGCGACGACAACGCAAGAACACCATTATTATTATTATTATTATTATCAATTTTTTTATTGATCTTGTTCTCGGGTGAACCCGATTTTTCATCATAGCCACAGACTAAGTCAAGTGACTGATGTATAAGGATGTTAGAAGTTAATATAATACGATATCTGAAATATTCTGCGCTGATGTTGAAGGTACAAAATTAGGAGCATAGTGTAGTTTGGAGTTCTTATTTTACCGCTGTTATCCATACTATCCTAGAAGGTAAGCAAGAGGGGGAAATTTACGGGAGATAACGTCTGGCAACACTATTCCTTGGAGTCAGGTCTATAGCCGCGGATGACCTTGCGCGGCAGACGGGACAGTTGGAGATGAAGGTTTCACCTCTGGATAATTTTTCAGAGCTGTTTCAGAGCCCTTTGCATCCGGTTCGCGATGGAATGAGCCTGACGCTGGCAAGCCGGAATCATGTTGAGTAGGCTAATAAAGAAGAAGAAGCTCGAAAAGAAGTGCTTGATATTTCACCCGTTTTTCTTCCACCTTTGCCGTGATATTACCATCAGCTGATGCCGAGAATTCAATCACGTAAATGATCTTGTTTTTCATATCTTGAAGGACAATATCAGGCTTCGTAGCACGGACTCGAGTTCCCCCTGGTCGTATGGCTTGACGGGCAATGGATCAACACCATTGAAGTTCCTAAGATGGTAATATAACACTTTTAGAGCCGCATTGTATCTGTCTATGTACCCGTAGCGTGCATATTTCGAGCATCCACTGAGAACATGTGCAAGTGTTTCTGGCTGTTGCTTGCACACTCGGCAGTTGCTATCGCTTACAGGTACATTCATTATGCGCTCGCAGTAAACTAAGGTGTCTATAACGCCGTTTTGACAGGCAAAGAGAAATCCCTCAGTCTCCTATCTCAATCCAGCAGACTTGAGAAACATGTTGGACAGACCCATCGAGAGCTCTTCTGTACGTATAATGCCGTAGAATTCACCATGAAGGGGATTGTCAGCATGCTCTCTTAGTAGAAGCGCATGTTTCGCTTCCTGTATACGACTTTTGAGCACCAAAGTTTTTAGTGATGCTAGGCCATGTGTAGCGTCGCTGGAATCAAATGGAAGGCCAAGCTCCTCTGCGGCCCTATCTGCGGCACGGTATAGAAACGCCGCAGCATTGACGACATCATGTTGATGTACGAGTCGCATAAGAGAATCTGTGCTATTTAGAACTGAGCCGGCTGTAGCCAGAACACTCTAAAATTAGCAAGCCTCTACAACCTATATCTCGAGGGAGATATATCCGAGGTACGGAAGATCTAGGACGAAAACTTTGATGGATTTTCATCATCTTGCCTGTGCTTCGGTCAAGTTGCTTTAACTCATCGAAGTTCCATTCTACTGCACCAAACGTGTAGAGCAGTATAGGAACGGCCAGCATATTGGTCGCCTGGATCTTATTCTTTCCAGATAATTCGGAAGCCCAAATTTTTCTGAGAAATTAGCGATACCTTCTTCCAAGGGCCGTTTTTAACACATGCATATTTTGCGTTTCCGTTTGCGGTATTCCAAGATATGTATATGTTTCTGCAATACCAAGATGTTGAATGGTATTTCCACCTATGAGTTGAACATCCTGATCGTCACACGATGGTGTAGTTTCTAGTCTTCCTTGGTGTAGGTGGACGCAGGCACACTTTTACGATCATAAATTATTTATATATAAATAAATACTTCTTTGTAATGCTAAATATTTTTGATTAATAAGTCATTATAAACATTTTTATAAATAAATAATGAGATTGTGCATTATTTACAATCATGCAGGTATTTATTTATCTCAAAAAATTAATTTATAATTGGTTTCAAAGTGATTAAGAATCACAACAAATTATAAGAATAAAATATTTTATATCTTTAGCAACATATATTACAAATAAATTGGAAAAATTGAAAAATATATTGAAATATATATTTAATAATCATAATAATTAAATTTACTTATTGCTCTTACATTTTTATCAGAGTATTACGGTTAATTTATTTGCAACATGATTTCGTAAAAACAAAATAATTTTTTTCCAAGGAACAGTACCACTTTTTTGATTGTTCAATTATTTTTGTTACTAAATAATAACTATTAAGAGTTTTTGAAACATTTTATTAGAGGAATATTACTATTTACATGTTTACCACTTGATCTAGTATGAAAAATAATTTCTTTCCGTGAGAAAATTTTTACTGTTTTAATTTTTTTATAATATTTGTTGGAGAATAAGATAAGCCAAACGTATGCAAATAATTGACTACTCATCTCGAATTTTGGGACGACGGGACACTTCGTTATAAAACCAGAGATGTTATTGTTAATATTAACTTATTTCCTGATGAATATTAGGTTGAACCTTAAACTATATATGTAATGAAAAACTACATTTGTAATTGCATTAATTTATGATGCCGAAGGAGTTTTTTAAAATCTTTGCTTAATAAAGAGACAAAAAATATGGTTGTAAAAATCGCCACTTTTGACATTGTATTCGTTTAAATCATAAATTACACTGAATCAAATTTAAATATCCAGCCTCAAGTTTTTGTGAAGCGTCTAACGGTGAATACTTCTAAATAACAGAAAAAACTTATATTGAACTCTTCAAAAATGGTTTGAAATATTCGACGGTACAAAAAGTTTTTAAAAAGTCACTATTTAAATAATTGTTCCGTATTTAAAAAGATTTTGGACCTTAAAGTATTGCACAAGTGCTAATGATTTTTATCGAAGACATCCTAACGCGCTCCGTTAGGTGAATCGGTTAGGGCGTTAGGCGTTTGTATGGTAAATAAACTGAGTGCGTTCGATTCTTAGTACTTGCGAATTTTCCAGTGTACTATCTAGCGACATAATAGAAAAATATTATGAATAATATATCTATGAAATAATTGCGAATATCCTTGATATTATCCACGATATTATTTTTTTTCGGATAAATAATAAATGTTATATTTATTCATCCATAATGGTGTGAGATTATAGAGAACCTGCTTTGATGCCTCAAGTACTACATGTAGTTGGATGAAACGTTGGATTTCTGACCATTATATAATAAATCCAAATTATTGAACGTATGACCAGAAAAATTTGTTTTCATTCTCCTTGATGAGTGAAATTCACAATCACTACATGTAGTAGTTGGATATTTAAAAGAAGGTCTAATGTCCATTGAATACAGACCCTACTTTGACGCTAAACGTGGAAAAACGGCTGATTTCGGGCACTTTCAGCGTCACAGTAGGGTCTACATTAAATTGAAATCGCTGCTTATTTAGAACCTACTTTACTGCTCCCAGCGTCTACTAAGGTCGGAGTTACAGGTTCAAAGTAGGGCCTAAATTTCGACTCGGGGGATCAAGGAATTTAGTGTACGAGGCGGGATAAGGGGGCAGGGCCGCCTTTACATAAGGGCCGCACAGTGGAACTTTTTTGAAATTCTGTCTCAAAATCGGATCAAAATTGTAAAAGGAAACCGATTTGACTAAAATTTGCTACAAGGGGGTTTTTCGGGTCGCTGATTTCAAATGCAGGGTCAAAATTGAATAATTCAAAATGGCGGATCCAATATGGCGATCAAACATCGTAAAAGGAAACCGAGTTGACTAAAGAATGCTACTCGGGGGTTTTTCGGGTCGCTGCTTTTAAATCCAGGGTCGAAATTGAACAAAATCCAAAATGGCGGATCCAATATGGCGGACCAGAATTGTAAAACAAACTGATTTGACTAAAATTTGCTACAAGGATTTTTTTTCGGGTCGCTGACTTCAAATCCAGGGTCAAAATTGAAAAATTCGAAATGGCGGATCCAATATGGTGGACCAAAATTATAGGTCAAAATTTATTCGACTCAAAATAGCGTATCGGAGGGTTTGTAGGTGGCTGATTTGAAATCCAAAGTCAAAATTCCAGAATTAAAAAAATTGTCAAATCTGTTTTTTTGCACAATTTTGGTCCATCATTTCGAATTTTTCAATTTTGACCCTGGATTTGAAATCAGCGACCCGAAAAACCCCCTTGTAACAAATTTTAGTCACATCGGTTTCCTTTTACAATTTTGGTCCGCCATATTGGATCCACCATTTTGAATTATTTAATTTTAAGCCCGGATTTGAAATCAGCGACCCGAAGAACCCCCTTGTAGCAAATTTTAGTCACATCGGTTTCCTTTTACAATTTTCGTCCGCCATATTGTATCCGCCATTTTGAATTTTTCAATTCTTACCTTGGATTTGTAATCAGCGACCTGAAAAACCACCTTGTAGCAAATTTTAGTCAAATCAGTTTCGTTTTACAATTTTAGTCTGCCATATTGGATCCGCCATTCTGGATTTTGTCTTACAACGATTTACATGTCAGATTCGGATTGGGCATGCAAAAATCTATATAAAAACATGTATAGCACATAAAATGTAAAATCTAAGCGTTTTTGGTATTCAATAAACGATTTTTTTTGCCAAAAATTCCATCTTCAACACAGATTTTCAAGGTCACAATTTTTTTGTTTGGCTTTCTCTATAACTCTTCTATATTCGGAAAAGTTTTTTCTTTAATTAAAAAAAATATCCCTCTAGGTCATTCCAATCCAAAGTTCTACGATTTTGAGACAGAATTTCAAAAAAGGTCCACTGTGGGCCGTCGGGGCCACGGCCCGGGGCCCCCACTAAACTTTACAAAATGCCCACACTTCTGCATCGGCTCCTACTTCGATGACCTTTTTTTAGAAGCCAGCGAGGAATAACATTTCTTGACTCCGCTAAATGGCCCCCACATTTTAACTGCCCCGGGGCCCCCACAACCCCGAAGACGGCCCTGTAAGGGGGGATGGAGGGTTATAGATTTTTTCATTAATTTAGAATTCCGTTGTTACTTATTTTAACAACACGTTCGTTTCACAACACTGCTTTGACGCGGGTTGGTGATCAGTTTCTCTAGCAATCACCCTAAGCGAAGAGCTTCATAAAGTTACAATGTAAAGCTCTCTACTCGGGCCCATTAATATCCAAGGTCTTTCGTTTCAGGCATCATTCACTCAAATAAAAGTCTTTATCATGCATTTCTTATAAACTATTTCTCGCCACACTTTTCTATCCTGGCATACCTCTTCAGCTTCCATCACGTCCATGTTACTGTGTTTCTATGGTCTTTTTTATCTTTTTGAATTAGGGTTTCATTCACACATTCTAACCATTCTTTCCTCGGTCTGCCTCTGGGTACGTTGCCATTTACTTTAAACGCTAGAAATTCAAAATAATTGCACACCAAATTTCTTGTAAAGAAAAATCATATAACACTGGAAAAAACGGTTAGTTTGGCCAACTATTTAGTTTGTAAAATATGGTACTGCTATTTTATTAGTTGAGGTAACTATTTTATTCGTTGCTGGCACGAATTCAATAGTTACTTTAATTATTGGAATTTTTGTGCCAACTAATGAAATGGCAGTATCAAGTAATAAAATAGCAATACCTTATCTTACTTACTGAATAGTTGGCCCAACTAACTATTTGTTTCGGTTGTAGTAGAAACTGTTTTTAAATATTGGATATATTTTTAGTTTTTCAGAAAAGATTTTTTTATGTTTTCAAAATTCTAAAAAAAAATAATACAAAATATTTTCTGGAAAACCCCAACTTTGTTTATTTTTGCCTAAAATTGTTTTAAGTTTCTGCTTATATAAGAAAGGCATCCTAACATATCGCACGTTGAGGACAATAGCGTGACATCTCAAAAAAAGTCATTTCGAGAAAATCAACTTTGAAAATTTTCGGATTTTCACGTTGGGGGGATTTTCCCTCATAAACGTTGTTCCTTATAAAAGTCAACTTTCCTGTTAGTTGACAGTATTTACCGAGCTACCTCTACCCTGTTAGCGAATTTCCGCTTAAAATTCTATTTGTTCGAATTTTTCAAATTAAAGTTTCGAGTTGTGGCAGTTTTGATTTCATGCGGCACCTGTTGCACCTAGAGATATCCCTCTGCTCTAGAACGATAGAGCTCGAAAAATGCTATCCAATGGTGGTATTAACACAAAAATGAACTTTTTTGAGTTGTCACACTATTATTCTTAACGTGCAATATGTGGTACCAAGTTTAAATTTTTGCGCACTTACAACCTTCCAACTTGTCTGCTGTTAATCACATTCTTTTTATTTATTTTTTTTTATTTTTCAAAAGTCTTTGGTGATTTGAAAGATAGGCTTCAATTCTTCCGTACACCCCAGTTGAAATTTGGTCCGTTTTATCCGTTGCTTTTCATAGATTAGGAATCTATTCATCTATCGGATTCCAGGGATCCAACGTACTGGAACGTACTTGACCGCAGGGCAATTTAAGAGAATCAACGCTTATCGCGATACATGGGTTCGATCAGGGGAGCGAGAATCCGCGATAACACCAGCGAAGGATTGCTTGGCTTTGATTCCCCTTGTCTTCCATTAACGTGCCATACAAGTCGCCGAGTCGTGTTAAGCGTCACATAAACGCCCCCGCGAGCGTTTCGACCTACGGTCAGAAAGTTACTTTAACGCTTAATCAAGAAACCTGATTCAGGATAAGAACTTGTACTAATGACCGATTAGTTTTTAAGTATTGAGCTTCCGTTGCAATGTATAGTTCACAAATCATCCTTGAAAGCAGATTTTATTTCAAAAAGAGGATCGGATGCTATTTTTAATGAAATATTATACATTTTTTTAGTTTTTGCGTACTGCATCAATTTAATTCTATATTTTTCGCTGAATATGGGTCAAAGGTCAGGTTCAAGGGGCAGAGGGGGTGAGATCAGAGGTTGACGCTCATGGGTCAAAACAGTCAAAGCTCGAGGTGCACTCAGAAAAAAGTTTGGTTGATTCAACAAAAATTTGGTTGAATCAAACAAGTAAATACATTGCTATATGGTCAATCAAATGTTTTGCTGATCTAACCAAATCTTTTGGTTAATACAGTTTGGTTGATTGTGATAAATATTTTGGGTAATTCAACCAAATATTTTGGTTGATACAAACAAATATTTATGTTTTGTTTCGTTCAATCAAAATGTATCTAGATCTTGACTTTTGAAAAATTGTATTTCAGGACAAAAGTTTTTATGAGTATCGCTTGCAGCATTAGAAAACAGAACTTTTACCCTGTTTGACAGAAAGGCTTTTACCATACATTTGTGCGGGGTTCTTTCATCACTTATGAATTTTGAGGTTAGATTGCCTGCACCGGTGTGAACACTGCGAACTAAAGGCTGCTGCACTTAGGTTCAAAATTTGCTGCATACTGTTTCAGACCCCAGTTTTTTAAAAACGTTGTAATTGTTAGTGTCCATTTATTCGCATCACTCATTTTTTCACTAATTCGCGATACGACGTTCGATGAGAAACTTTTGGACATGCAAACTGGTCACCGGCCTGGGCTGACTCCATCTGTTTAGGTATGTTTAGCGTAGTTAATAAAAATATTTGGTAGAATCAACCAAATTTCGTTTCAACAAACAAATTAGGTTGAATATACTGTTTTGTTCAATCAACTCAATCTTTTCTCTGAGTATGTCCAGATCGGGGGTCAGAGGTACTAATGACTATACTGCTGATTATTATTCTTATTATTATATACTTATTTTGTTTAAACTTTTTCTCAGGTGAACCCGGTTTTTCGTCATAGCCACGGACTAAGACAAGTCACAGATGAGATGAGGATGTTATAAGTTATTTTAATACGATGTTTGAAATCATTTGCGATGATGTTGTAGGTACAAAATCAGGAGCATGGTGTAGTTTGCAGTTTGTCTTTACCGCTGTTATCCTTATACAGCGGCCATTATATACTCATATACTATATTATGAATGTCTCAGGCTTTTTTTGTTACAGTTGAAATTTTTTTTAAATAGTATGAACGTGGCTGTCTCGGTATATATTATCAGTCACGGACGCATTATTATAATGCAATCAAGTGATCTGATAAGAGGGTGTGCCCTGACATATTAAGCAAAGCCTGGTTTTTACCCTATCATTCACGGACTGGGTTGCAGTCAAGTGCATGATGGGGGGACCTACAGCTTAAGGTGGGATCCGAACCACCAGAAGTCCGAGCGTCTAACCAACTGAGCCACCGAGGCTCTATTATTATTTTTTTTTTTACAATCTTGTTCTGACTCATAAGGTTGTTATGTGAGGTTCCCCACTTGAACCCATTTGTAATTAAAAGAATAATCTCCGTCTCTATCACTCATTTTTTTCTCACCGAATGGAATAAGTAACAAAGTCTGATGGTGTCAACGTTCTCGATTCGTGATATTAAAATGTATATCAGACTCGAATTTGCAGCGAAACAGGTGCAACCGGGTCAGTTTGCAGTCGTTAAATCGTGGGTTGGAGGCAATGTCGTTACGTCGACTTTTACCACCATTAATGTCCCACACTTACTCCAGGTCGCACTTGAAATGCGGTGCGTGGGCACGTACACGGTATACACCCAAGTGCTTGTGCTTAGCTCAATGCTCACACATACCCACATTTGAGTGTCGGGCAAAATTGGAACGGCCGACTTAACGATCGGTACCGATCGATAGTTTAGTTTTACAAATAACACAGCGGCGGTCGTCGTCCTGAGTTGAGTATGGTGATTAAAACTGCGAAACATAAGTGCCCGCGGCCCAAACATCTCCAGGGTTAATTAAAAACTCTCTAATTATTTATAAACAGTTATTTCTTTCGCGCGCGATAATAAACGTGTAATTCCCGCTTAAGTCCACTATTGGAGGACTCCAACCATCGCAGAACGTCCATTGGTCGATGGCTGGTACCCGAGAGTCCACGCGGACTCCATTGGATCTTTCTCTTACTTGTTTCTCAGACTATGCGCTGATCTCTCTCTTTTCCTTCTTGGGAGAAAAAAGAAAGATGGGGTGATGCTATGGCTCTCCTTCTCGTACAAACCGGGTTTCACTACGCGTAATCTGTAAATCCTCGTCCGTAAAGAGATCGTACAAGTCACGGAATCCGTCTCTGCTCCCCTCTCTTTGTCAGAGTTTCTCGTTCGCTCCTTCTTTGCTCAGCAATAAAGGATGTATGTCCATCTTTCTTACTTCCTTCTCTTTTTCTTGCTTTCCTATCTTTTTCTCGATTCCTTCTCTCTTTCGCACCTCCTCAAGCGTGGAAGCGATCTCTTTCCCACAGCACTTCGATGTCTTATCTTCTCGCTTCCACCTACTCTTGGAACCCTCTTCTTGAAAGGAAAAAAGTGGAAGAAGCAAGAAAGGAAGGACCGGGGGTTTCTTTTCAGCGCCGATGAAAGCGCCTCGCCTCGCTGCCCAATATTGATTCAGCTCTAATCTGCGGAGAACCTCGTCATCGGCAAAATAAGTCTCGAGTAATAACTCGAGACGATTCCTTTGGATTCTTGTATTTGTAGGTGCACTTGTTTATAATATATATATTCAGGGTCGATTTTAATGTAGAATTTCAAACTAGACTGGTATTATGTGAAAATATTCTTATCTATTCTGACAATTGAAATCTAGTTGTAATATGTAATATGTTCCTACAGAATTCGAAACACGAATTTACGGGTAGAAAGCCGGCTTAAATTGTCCAAATGTTCCTTCAGATTCTTTTCAATCTCCCGATGGTTCAAGCGGCCCTGTATGTACATATTTGCAGATATATTTGTATGGATAAAAGTAGGACTCTGAAAAAAGCGTGTGGGTAACTTAAGAGTGTGAGAGATTCTCCACTAATTGTAAGAAGGGGAGAAGTCAAGCGTTGCGGTGTTTCGCGCCTTCAAGCAGGCACTAAGCCAAATGGGTATGGGTATCCACCGCGAAAGTTCTTCTCTTTTCAATCTCTCTTGCTGCTCGTGATTCTCTGCTGATCCTTGCTTGCAACCCTGGTTAGAATCTTCTTGTAAGTTCTGGTTCTGGTATAGATATAACGCGCAAGAAGTCCAGAATAGGGACCAGCTCCGGACGATAGAGGACAGGACTTACTCTTTTCCGCGCCTCGTAATTTGCTCCGCTGGTTCGTTAATCTCAACGCAGAAGAAAAAACCAGGCCTAGGATTCACAGGAACTAGAATAAAGCGAAACTTTGCGAATCGCTTTGCTATATCTGCCCATAGCACAGCCGCACGATTCCTATCGCGTGTAATGAGGTATTCGAATGTCGGATGGATTAAATAAATAGCCGCCATTTCGCCCCGAGAAATGGGATGGGGAATTAAGATCAGGAGATTTTGTTTTGTAAAGGGTTTATTATCAAGCATTTGCTTATTGCCGAGGACTTAAGGATTACAACTTTTTATGTTCACAGTGCGATCAAGGAGAATTGAAAGAAGTTCAAAAGAATTCAAGTGATTCCTATAAAAAAGACATGCATTTCGGCCAACTTCATGTGAACCCGAGTAAAAATTCTTCGACTTACTTTCGACGTGAATTGCCCCCAATCAAGACTTCCTGAAGTCGAAAAGTTCGACTCCGGCATGTCTCCCCATTGAGACGGAGCAATACTTTAACTTATGTCTTGAAGACAAGTTTCTATGCATTGAAGACATATATTTATATCTTCAGTCGAATTTTTATAACTTCAAGACGAGCGGTTTATAACTTCGAGTACATACCTGCCCTGACAAAAAGGGTTATTCTGACTGTCATTAAAGCTAATCTTTGTTAATGAATAAGCAATTTTTTATATTTTTACACAATATATGTATGTTGAATCAATTCATTTATAGATTTCCATTCGCATTATACTCGTTTGACGGCGATACCGAAAATGTTTGTTTTTACGTATTTCTAACGGCTTAGGAGATCTTTATAGAAAAGTAAAATTTTATTTTTTTTAATGACAATTTTTTATTCATTCATTTTAATCCTTCGCGTCTGTTAACAGTCTCATTTCTGTGTCCAAAACGGTTCGGCTTGAGACAAGTTTACGCCGACTTGAAATCACCATACTAAGACCATAAAAGTAAGACATTATGTTATGTCTCGTCTCAATTTTGAGACGCAGCCAGACATCGTGATCGTCTGAATGCGAAAAGAACAGACACATGTCGAGGACGGGCGGGAAAACAAAGATGAAAACTAGCGCATTTATTTCATGTCTTTCACAATTGGCCCGCACAATATTATTGATTTTTATGAAAAAAATGCCTGTGTAAGATACGTTGAGCGAATACGACTTGTCTTTACATTAGAAAAACCAAACTTTTGCGTAATCCCATGTGGTGGGTAAATCTTAACACGTGAAGTTAATTTTTGTTGCAGGTAAAGATTACTCTGAAATGGCTGTAAAGATTACACTTTGTTTTTTCTGTGTACATCCAAATACATCACATAAAAAACAGAAGTGAATTTTTCTTGCGCGTAATTTTCAAGCAGGCAAAGTTGAATTTTTTCGCATCAAAACAAAACAATATTCAATAGAGTTGACATGGCAACCATTACCCACGTGGCGGGTAAATCTTAACACGTGAAGTTAATTTATGCTGCAGGTAAACATTACTCTGAAATCTCTTCAAAGATTACATTTTGTTTTTTCTGTGATATAAAAAGTACGGATTTTGATTTGATGAATTTTTTGAAGTTGAATACTTAATTCATGATATTTCTATACAGTATAATATGTTTCTCTAAAAGGACATGATTCCAATATTTTCGATGACCGTGTGTAGCATAACTTGACAAAGTATATAATTCACTTTTGATTCGATATAATCATGCTAAAGTCAGTACAGTTTTTCTCAAGCCTGTCTATTCACGCAATACTAGCCTGGCGCTATCTAGTTTTTCTAAGTGTTTGATTCAAACCTTTCTGCTGTCTAGTCCCAGTCTTGGCGCTATCTAGGCGTTTGTTACGAATTTGAGTATATGAAGACTGTCCAGATTTTAGCTAGTTTCTAGACAGAATCACTGATTTTGGAATTAAAAGATTTGAGAAATTACAATACATAATTGCATGAATGCTCAAGTTATAATTAAATGTATACTATTACATATTTGAGATAAAAAACAATAATTATTGAAGGTGATTGAAATCTTAATATACGAACTGTATTCTTAACAGCGATTGATTTTTTTTCCAATTTATAATAATTATAATATGTATAATGCTTTGTATTATATTTATAATATTCCAGAAAATCAAATTTTAACATAAATGATTTATTTAATTCATTTTCATTATTTATTGATTGCGTAAATGATAATTAAACCTTACGTATTAATTTTTTATGTAATACAGGGTGTCCCAGACTTAAGTGTCCGGACACACGGCTGTTTATACGGCTTTCCTGATTGGTCCAGTTCAAATATTTTATAACTCAAAACCACAAACTTCAACTGTTTTTTGAGAAAGGAATTTTCTGTTTATTTTTTTCATTTCTATACGGCTAAGTCCCGGCACTTGAGTCTGGGACACCCTGTATAGTAATTAGGCGAGAAAACTTGGAGAAAATATCACAGATTACAGGAACATAATATCTCATTCAGTCTTTCCACTGACAAATAAAGTGTTGCATGATGGGTAGTTTTCATTTGTTACATAATTCAGTTGTCAACCGTTTGCAAAATTTTGATACTCTGGATTTTTGTGTGCAGTCGTCTCAGGGGACCGGAATCTTGAAAGTCACCAAATTGATATTTTTAAATATAAATTTGTAGAGGATGACGAGACGGAACTTTTTCCTATTTTCTATTTTTCCATCGGACGAGTATTTTTGAAAAACTGAAAAAAATGTTGTTCCTAAATTGAATTAATTTTTCAAAGATAAATGAACGTAAGTAGGGCAAATAATATTTCAATGGGTTCTTTTCGCATTCGCAAACGCTCACGCCCCAGATGGAAGACGATTGCGTTTTTCGCGCGCTCACTTTAACCTAAGCTGCCTTGCTCATTTTTAGCTTAAAAAATCTAAAACTCTCCAAAAAACTTCTTTCGACCCTTATAAAGAACTTCTCCGCGGAAAGTTGTTTCAACTCGGTAATTCCCTCCATACTTTTTTCCGCCGAAAGTGAAAAAGCATGGTATTAAATAGCAATTGACAAACATCGACATATTGTTGAACAATCAACTTTTTTATACGCGAATCGAAATCTTTAGGCACCGACAGAGTATAATACGCTTGGGGTTCAAATTTCAAGTCATTTCGCTGAAACCAAAAAAAGGTACGGCGAGTTTATTTTAAAAAAACGCATTATATGCCGCTCGTCGAAATTTGCCGTTTATAATATATATTTATATGCTCATATATTTTTCGGAAGGTTTTCTTCAAATCCGAGTTTCAGATAATTTTTCGCGTCACTTTATCTGAAGGGCAGGCAAGGAATACCAAGCGTACCGTCGTTTATAGCATGCCGACCCTCAATTATCAATGACAAATTTTTAGATCCTTCTTGGGTGCAAAACTTTTGTTTATTAATGTTGAAGTAATTCATACTTCTAGAAAACTTTACATCTACTCGACTATTGTAGCTAGTTTCTTGAGTGCCGAAGTAAGAAGGGATTTAGGATGGCCTGGAACTTTCCAGAAATAAATGGATGCAGGTACGGAGCGTAGAGGTAGAGTCATTGAAAGGGTCTGTCTCTCGAAGAGTCTAGAATTGTATGAGTCACAGTTTTTGAAAATGCCCATAGTTCCATGGCTTCGTAGTTCAGTTACTTCAGTTGCAATGTAACGCTGCCAGCGTGCGGATCTGGATCAGCAAGCTAATACTGTATTATACTTATGTTCAAATATATTTCTATTATACATTTATCCACTCTTTCTTGATTTATATAACCTTATCAATTAATTTTTTTCGTACCTTATGCCGTACTTTATGCGTCCTATCAAAAAATTATTCATGACAAATTTGTAGCTATTTTTTTTTGTGAACAAATTTTGTCTATTTATTTTTTCCCTATCTTGTGTCGTTTCTCTACAAATTCAATTTTTCTATTTTCAATGTAGTTTTTTACGAATAAAACAAAAACTATGCGTCCTATTAATAAGTAATTCATAACAAATTTCTAGATCTTTTTTGAATGCATAATTTTTATCAATTCATCTTTTCTCGTATCTTGTATATATTGACCGCAAAATGGAATTATAGATTTTTCATTATTTTTTGGTGCGGTCAAAATTTGAATTTTCGATTTTTCAAGAAAATGCAAAAAGTAGTTAGGATAATCTTGTATGATGATCAGAAAAAAGTTTTTCTTCTCCTGATATTTTTTCATATCATGCGTTGTTTGGCTTAAAATGTTAATTTTCGTTTGTTTTTTGGAATTTTGTAAATGCTATAACTCCAGTAATTTTTTTTTTATCAAAAAAGTCATCAGGATAAATTGTGCGTCTTTTCGAGTACTACTAATAACCGTACATCGAATTTGTAAATTTGGAAATAAGTGGTCTCAAAAATTTTGAAAATGCTCGCACACAGACAGAAAGACAGACACATTCGAAAAATCCTGTTTTTTGAGTTGACAAAAATCAGATATTTCACAAAAACTTGGGGGGGGGGGGGGGGTAGGGCAAATTTTACACAAATCTAATACCTTCTCTGATGAAAATGTAATAATTTTGAATAATCTCGAAATTGTTGAGATACATGAAACTGACAAAATTTTCAGGGTTTCATACAAGGGATGGCCCTCGGCCACCACAAACTAACCCAATAAAAAGATTTTCGAAAGGCAAAGATCTAAATTTTGAAGTATCTCGAAAACGGTGAGACATACGCAAACACTTGAAAAATTAATAATAAAAAACAATTAGTATTAATATTGACGAAATTTGATACGTTTTAAGGTTTCCAGAAGACTTTGAAAGATACGTGAAAGCTGTTATAATTCGAAAGATTTTCTCCGAGAAGATAGATTCAATCAGATTAAAAATAATTGAATGGCGAGTTCGGATTGAATCGGATTGACGTTGATGTTCGTGCAAGAATTGAGAGGGATTGAAAAGGCTCTTTCAATGAGCCACGGATTCATCGGATTGGTTTCGGATTCACACTCATTCATTCGAATTGGTGTCGGATTCATTCTGGTTCAATTCAAGAAGTTCCACGGATTCAAAAGGATTAGAGACGCAGATTGAAAAATGGATTCGGTATGGTTTTGGTGCTAATGCATGAATGGAGTAGAATTGATAAGTTTGCCGTCCTGATGATGAAACTATACAACTGCATTTGAGAAGATACCGATCTCAGTTTCAATAAAACGCGTTTACATCTGTACCTTTTAACGTATGAGAGTTTTTGAAAAAAAAAATTACTGTTCTTGGGTAAATCGGGCATGCTACATTCATTAAAACCACAAAAAATAGCGAATTCCAATTCTTTATATACAAAACTGTAGATATGCTAGATATTAATGCACAAAGTCGCCGATAATCCTTACTAATAAACACATCTGCGCAGATGTGCTGCCGAATACAGCAATCAACCTTTAAGAACCCCCGAGTTACCTGCTGGAGAAACTTAGCAACCACAAATTTTCCAAAAATTAATGAAGGAATAAAATTATGATGTAATTATTCATTAATTATTGATTTGTAATTAATTGTTAAGTTTTGTTAATACAAAATGTATCAATAATACAAAAGTACTATTATTTAAACTGATAAAGGAAAGTAAAAGTACAGAGTTTCTCAGCATGAGAAACAGCAAAGGTGAAATGCTGTATAATATAGACAGGATAGTAGACGCTTTAAAAGAGTCCTTTAAAGAATTATTAGGAGGTGAAGAAATAGGGCAACAGAATTGCGACATAGAACATAATGCATTAGAAAACCCAATTGAAAAAGTCTGTTTCACTAAGGTTAGAGATATAATCAGGAACTTAAAAAAAACGGTAAGGCTGCTGGTGTAGACAGTATTAGCACTGAAATGCTCAAATACGGTGGCGAGTACATACCTCACAGGTTGTGCGAATTGACAAATTTATGTTTCGAGGCAGGAAAAGTCCCAGACGATTGGAGAAAAGCTATTATCATACAGATATACAAAAGAAAGGGAGATAAAAGCAACTGCAGTAATTACAGAGGTATCAGCCTACTAAGTACCGTAAGTAAAATATACTCAAAAATACTTATTCGTAGGGTAATGAAAATAACAGAAGAAAAGATATGGGAAGTCCAAAGTGGATTTATGCCAGGAAGATCCTATACAGATCAGATATTTAGCTTAAGACAGATCACAGAAAAAAGTTTGAGAGTAGGAAAGAAAGTTTTCTGTGCATTTGTTGACCTAGAAAAAGCATTTGACAAGGAAAATTAGAACTACACGTTGGGAAGTCCTTAAAGAGTACGGAGTCAATGGATGGCTCCTACAAGCAATAAAAACAATATATACAGGTAGTAAAGCGAGTGTAAGGGTAAATGGGAAACTGAGTGACTTGTTCGATATTATGCAAGGCATGAAACAAGGATGCGTTATTTCCTCGTGGCTATTTATCATATTCATGGATAAGTGTCTAAGAACGTCCCTCTTTGACCAAGAAGGTGTAGATCTTGAAACAGTCAAGGTACGTGGAAATCAACGTAAATAAAACAAAAATCATGGCGTTTGAAGGAAAAACTGAGAAAACAATGTGCAAAATTGTCCTAAATGACGAGAGATTAGAACAAGTTGACAAGTACGTATATCTCGGTAGCCTTTTCACTAGCAACGGAAAAATAGATGGGGAGTCAGATAGACGCATAAATAAGGGTAAGCAGGTTATCGGTAGAGCAGGGTCCATTCTCAGAAATGAAAACATATCAAAAAAAGCTAAAATGGCCATACATAATTCTATATTCGTACCAACTGTAATATACGGTAGCAAGACATGGACCTGTCAAGAAAAGGACAGGAGTAAAATTAACACGATTGGCATGAAACCTCTGCGCACAATATGCGGGAAAACACTGATGGACAAAGTCAGAAACGCGATAATCCTCAAAGAATGTGGTGCAAAAGAGATAATAGTTGACACATGGGAAGGAAATCAGTTGAGATGGTTCGGTCATCTTGTAAGAATGAAAGATGAACGACTGACCAAACAAGTTTATAAAGGTAAAGTAAATGGCTGAATGCCCAGAGGAAGACCACCGAAAGAATGGTTAGAATCTGTGAATGAGACATTAATCCGAAGAGGCATGAGAAACCATAGAAACACGAGAGCTTGCATGAAAAAATGCATGGACATGAAGGAAACTAGAGTAGTATGCCAGGACAGAAAAATGTGGCGACAAATAGTTTGTAAGCAGAGTGACAATAAAGTGAAGGACGCCTGAAACAAAGACCTGTGATACTAATGGGCCCAAATGGGGAACCACACATAACAATTTTGTGAGGCTCTTCACTTGGGGTGATCGCTAGAGAGCTTGATCAGCAATCTGGGTAGGAGCAGTGTTGCGGAACGGACTTGTCATTTAAATAAATAACACGAGAACTCTAGATCGATCTAAAATATATATACCTAACACCTTTAACACCATTAAAATCATTGTGTTAGCATAAAATGAAACAAAAAAGTGTACAGACTTTGGTCAAATTATTAATTGTTTATTAAAAACATTTAATTTCGCTTAACAGTGTCATTAACACACCTTACGACTGACAAGCATAACAAGAAATTCTAACAATAAATAATATCCATTAAAGGAAAAGATTTTTAATACATATGTGAAATTTACAGATTCTACTGAATTTAACTCGACATTTTTTTATATATCCTATAAATGTTAAAATGGTTTTGAGTTTAATTTTTCAGTTCAATAATTCGAATTCTAAACCAAAAATTCTTTTTATAAAAAATTGTTTGTATCGAAAAACGGCTATTATTGGAGTAGTTCGTTAGACCAATTAATTTTTTTTTACAAATATTCTGAGATCTGTCAGCTGAATATACATTGAGGTTAAAATTCTTCTTTAAAAAAAACTAATATCCAAAAAATGATTGCCCAACTCGATTTTGAATTGAATCTTCCCATTTTTTCCAAATATAATCAAAACTTCACTTTGCATGATCATTTCTCAATTTTGTAGGTTAAATTATTGATTTTTTCTCTATATGAAAGAATTTAACAAACTATATTACTACAAAGACTAGAGATAAAACTGAATTATTTACAATAATATATTATGGAACACAACTGATATTTATTCTTAAATATATATAATCAGTACAAATAAAAGATATTTGTATTAGATCAAGTGAGAAATGAAAAAAGCGATCGAGCCCTGTTTTGGAAACTCATATTTTGATTTTGTGAGATTATTCTGTTATGTAAAAATTTTAATTATGTGCACACTATTATACATGAAATATGTTTTTGTTTTACATACAATTTTATTGAAACCTTTTTACTATGTATGTTATATATCACCGTACATATGATTAAAAATTTAAAAAAAGAATGTCGGAAAATCCAAATTTGCTATTCGATTCCATAAATCGGACTGCAGAAAGACCGAAGATCTTCATGAGCAAAAACACATTCGCGCAGATGTGTTTCTTTTATCAGAATCTGAGGGCGCAGCACAATCCCAAATCCTGGAATTCGTGTAGTTATGCTAGAATTTCTGCAGATGTATTGTTTCTTCATCAGGAATTTTCGGAAATCGCTGTAGATATGCTAGTTGAGACCTAATTATCTAGAGATTTAATCAAAATTTTTGATAATGATCAGCATAGTTAAATTCGCCTTTTCAGTACGAATCCAACCATATCAAAAGCTCATTTTTGATAAAAATGCAGTTGTACAATTTCTCCATCAGGACGGCAGAAGTGAGCCTCGGATACATTCGGATGTCTCTATTCTACCAGTCGTAGAAAAACACAACACAGATATGTGGTTTCCATGATGCAGAAAATATGGTACGCCTGCAGAAGTGTCTTAAAGGTAAGGCACTCCAATATGTGCGGGCTCTTCTAATGATTGATAAAGTGGACCAGGTGGACCATATTGAAAAGGCGTTTCGGCCGCCCCGGATATTACATAATAAAACATGTAATATCCAGAGTCGCGAGCTGCCCAGCGATAAAAGAGAATCAGCCACAACTACTAATTGAGTTCGTGGATACAGTTAAGAATTTCGTCGCAACTGTAGAAGCATTGGGTCGACCGGAGTATCTGAACCCCAATGTTAATGGACAAGTTGATAAGTATGCTCCCTTTATCTAGGAAACTACAATGTGCAACGTTTATCCCAGGCGAACGTGATTCAACAGATCTCAGGAAGTTCGCGAATTGGCTTGAGAATCAGGATGTCGCAGCGAGCATGGTCTGTGACCCAACAGCTATCAAACCTGGTAAATCCTTGATAGGAGCGATAGGAGAACCTACTATCGGCGAGAAAATTCGTGTCCTCTGGCTTCGACGTTAAAAAAGTAAATGAAGAAACAATTAGAGCTCAATTAATGGAGGATCATTTTAAATGCCAAAATGTTGTACGTAAATGAGCGTAAAACGAATGTGTCGAAACAATTTGTATAGCTTACAGACCCGAAAATTAGATGAAAAGTAAGGAAATACGACAGCTTTTAACGACAGTGAACTTTGGAACATAGTTTTTTATTGAAAAAATAATAGGAAAAATCTGAAAGATTCATGGTGGTACTTTAAACATTTTCAAACAAATTACCGTTAGAAAATTCGCAGAATATAACAAATTGTTTATTTTTTTCTACATAAATATGCTGCCGTGATTTGGAAGAACATCGTTAACTGCATTCCGGATAAGTCCCTTGAGTATACAACTGTAATATGTTCAGTTCTAATGAAGATAATTAAGTGATTCAAATTACAGGTAGTTAGTTGAACTAGTTGTAATTATTTACAATTTGAAACAAGTATGTGCTTCTTTTTCCCTTCGTGCAAATTGCGATATTTGAAGACAGTTTTTATACTGGAAAGCAAGTGTAAGAAACCAGCTGGGTGCCTTTTTTTCATGGGATCGTCCTAGTCTTTCTTGGAAGCACATGCTGAGGAAGGAAGAGGAGGTTGCTTTCCAGTATAAGAAACTATCTTCAAATATCACAATTTGCACAGAGAGAAAAAGAAGCACATACTTCTTTCAAATTGTAAATAATTACAAATAGTTCAACTAACTAACCCTAATTTAAATCACTTAATTATCTTCATTAGAACTGAAGATAGTACAGTTGTATATTTTTGTACAAAAAACGGACAATTTGTTAAATTCTGGAATTTTTTCAACGGCAATTTCTTCAGAAATGTTCAAAGTACCACCATGAATCCGATTTTCGGGTCTGTAAGCTATACAATTTTTTTGGCATATTCGTTTTACGCTCATTTACGTACAACATTTTGGCCTTTAAAATGATCCTTCATTCATTGAGCTAACATTTTTTTCCATTCACTTTTTTAACGTCTAAGCCAGAGGACTCGAATTTTCTCGCCGATATCAGTAGCGAAATTATATATGTATACTGTGAGGCGGAACACCCAGTGTCGCAATGTGAGCGACTAAATGCGCTTAGTATGAATGACAGATAGAAGTGGGTCAGGCACAAGAAACTATGCTTCTTTTGTCTGAAGTCGAAATACCCCAGCAAGGATGGTAGGAGAAAGCGTTGCCGGAAAAATGGTGGCAGCGAGCGTTATCACCCATTGTTTCACAGCGATCAGAAGAAGACGGAGAGGTCCACATCGAAGGACGGACCCTAACCAGCACCGAAAACCGGAGTCGAACCACCACCGAAGAGTGAAAGCGAAGAAGTCGCAAAAATAAATATGATTCATAAACGCAGGAGACACGTGTTTCTAAAGGTCATACCGGTGACCTTCACGGAACCAGCCGGGGAAGTAGAGACTATTATATTATCCGTTTCTGGACGATGTATCACAACATTTCTTGATTCAGGACGGCTTGTCCAATGAACTTGGCTTCAAAGGAAAGATTGCTCCAGGTATTGCCCAGTGGTATGATAATATCACGACTGAAGATCCAACATCACGAGTCAACTTGAGGATCCGCGGTACAACCGGAGAGGAGTTCTATCTTCGAGGTGTGCGCACACAAAACTGCCTGGATTTTGCCAGCGAAACGAAGAATGTGGACACTGACACCTGGACGTACCTGAAGGAGCTTCCCCTACCTGACGTGATGTATGCAGAACCTAGGATTATGATCGGGCAAGATTTTGGACCGCTGATCACACCGCGCCGGACAGCCTTCGGAAAGGTAATGGAGCAATGGCATGTCTTAACCCTTTAGGTTGGACATTCCATGGTCCATACAGCCTTGGAACTACTGAGATCAAGTACGTGTTGCACTGCTAACAGTGTGGGCCGGACGAGCTCACACAATATATGTATAACTTCTGAAGTGTTGAAGACTTTGGAGTGAGCTCAACCGCAACTAGGTTTTGTTCAAAAGAGTATCAGAGAGCTGAAGAGTTTATAAATGAAACAACTCGGAACTGCGGAGAATAAAGGCAACGCTCGTAGACTGACCGACGAAAAAGCTGTGCAGGGAGGTCCAAGGACTTAATACCTGCCACACTTCGTGGTATTTAATCCAAAAAAACCCTGGTAAGATCCGTATCAGTTCTCGGGGTAATATGGTCCCCTGACAGCGACCACTTTACCTTCACATCTGTGTTTTCGAAAATGGATCAGAAGATCGTTCATGGAGAAAAGCAGCAAACAAAAAAAGAGGTTATGAAAGTTTTCATGTCTGTTTTTGATCTTCTACGTCTACTCTTAGTGATAACGATACGGGCCAATATCCTCATGCAAGATACTTGGAGGTCAGGACATGGATGGGATCAACCGTTACCAGAAGATCTGACAAGCAAGTAGAAGACCTATTTGATGACGCGAGTCAGCAAGCCTTCGCGGCAGTCACGTACCTTTGACTGGAGGCGGAAAGAAATACCAGATCTACCTTGGTAACTTTGAAAAGCAGAGTGGTTCCCCTTAAGACGATATCAATTACAAGGCTGGAATTACAATCAGCCGTGACGGGTACCAGCTAAGCGTCAGTAGTTTCCATTGAAAACAGCCTCTGAATAAGCAAGAGAGTTTTTTGGTCAGGACAGGTAGCAGGCACCAGAGGCCAAAGTGGAGTTCTACACCCAAATGCCACATCACGACGTTATTCTTACCAGCAGCACTGGTACTGAGAGAAGAGAACAAGATCCTGAGGATGGTTCAGGCAGAAAGCTTCATCGGTGATGTTCAAGATCTTCGAGAACAGAAAGGTGTATCTCGCAAGTCACCAGTATTCGGGCTGTCACCTATACTTGGCGATGAGACGATGGCCTGATTCACTTAAATGGTGGAATCAGGGCATGCAGCGGGGTTGGTCTGAAAGCGAGGCGACTCATTATCTCAGATGGAAAGCATCCAGCGGTATAACTCCTCGTTCACACCCTCCACGCCAGCGTGGGACATCATGGTGGATAAAGGGTCCTTAATGATCTACGCCAGCTGTGGCGGACGCAATTTAGTAATATTAATATTCAGCCTAAAGTAAAGTTTGATTTCAGAGATACTGTAATGTATTTTGTTGCACATATCTTCATTTCCAACATTACGCCAAAGTTTAAAATATTTTACTTAGATTTGAATGTACCGGCTGTATGCCGGAAGATATAGAAAAGGTAGACAAGCAGGAAGTGAAAATGCCCAAACGAGGAGACCCTTTGTCCTAGGTCAAGGGGCGACGAGTAGCTTTCGAGCCAGGCTAGCGAAACGACGTAAATGACAGTTTGTAGTCTCCGCTTACCGACGCGATACTGATTTTCCCATTTTTATCTAATTTTATTAATTTCTGTGTTTATCCAATTTAATCTAATTTACCTCATGCTTTGTAAGTGCTCGTAACGTGCAATAGTGATTTAATAAACTAAAGTTTTTACTGAAAGTGTGGTAGCGTGATTTTAGGCTTAATCAATTAAATTCCTCATCAAATCAACCCAAACACCAGCAGTACTGGATCATCAAAGCGAGAGTAGCAGTAAGGGCAGTGTGGAATGCATTTTAGCATTGTCCTCACGAAAAAGCATAGCCATACATTCTTTCTATGGCATAACTACTACCTGAAAGAACAGAAGGGTTTGTCGAATCTCTCACCAATACTGATGTCGATTATTTTGGTCCTTGTCAGGTTACTATTGGGTGGAGGAGAGAGAAACGCTACGGCGTTCAATTCACGTGTCTGGCGATTCTAGCGGTACACTTGGAAATCCAGAGATTCAATGTTTATGATATTATGATGCACGCTCGCACGAAGACGGAAGCCGAAAAAGATTCTGTCCGACAATGGCACCAACTTAGTCGGTACTCGACGAATCTTGGCAGAAGCCTGGGCAAAAATGGATCAGTATGAACTTCAACAGCAGGCAGCTGCAGCAATGATAGATTTGGAGTTCATTCCACCAAGGTGTCCTCACATGGGTGGTGCCTGCGAAAAGTTTGTCTGATCAGTGAAGATTGCTCTGGAAGCTATCAGGAGAGAGCAAGCACCAAAGAGGAGGTTCTTCAGACTACGTTTGCTAAAGCAAAGTATTCAGTTAACTGTCGTCCACTCACCTACGTTCCAGACGACCCGACCGTACCGGAAAGTTTGACGCCTATGCATTTTTTGTGTAACAGCCTCACCGCCATAGACGAACATCATAGAGCACTAGGAAATTTTTTAAGGTGAATCTGCAAAAAAAGGATACTGCTGTATACGAAGACAGTGGTGGATAAGCCAATACTTCGCTGACCAGTGCTGGTAACGTTGGGTAAAAGAATAAGTTGGCAATCTGTTGATCACTGACGATCACAAATCACCCAGGAACCAGTGGACGATAGGACAAGCTTAAGAGGTATTTCCAGGAAAAGACGGACGAGTAAGAGTGGCAGAGGTCGTGACCGCCACTGGATCCTATCGCCGACCAGCAGCGAAATTGCGCGTCCTTGACATGTAATAGTGCTTCAGATGTGACTTCAGTACAGGAGGGGGACCTTACGGATGTTAAGTCTTATTTGTTACTTGAAGGGTTTAAAGTTTTTAAAAATGCAACTCTGCCTGTCCGAGCAAAGACCCAAGCTAGATTCTGTATTCTAAAAACAGGATAAGTCCCCAAATATGAAACAGTGATAAGAAGGGACCTCGGGTGGCCTCGGTACTGGCATGGCGCGTTTGTTTTTACAAAATTATATCTCCCTACTGTTAGCATCATTTTGAGCGTCGTTTGTATATATTTTTCTTTTATCAGTGTTTTCTTAATCTATCATTTATATTTCCATCTACATTTATTATTTACCAAAGTTTTAACCAAAGAACATTTATCAGTAGAGTACAATAGAAAATTTAGATTCAAGACAATTTAATATTAGTATTTTTCTGTAGCTAAATTAATGCAGCCAATTCCAAAGTGTTCACTCATTTTCAACTATTTTTAAATGATCACGTTTTACGCCCTTCACCTGAAATTCGAGTTTTCATAAAAAAAGTGACACGGTAAGTTGATTGCAAAGCTGAAAAAATGAGATCTGTGGTGACTAACAGTTCTCAATACAAATTTCACACAAGTTTATGATATACATTTTTATATCGTTTTTTCAAGCACACAATTTCAATAAAACTCCACCATTCTATTGGCGGACATACAAGAGTAACACAAAGATCGTCTTCTTCTGGGAGACGAAATTCCATACAGTTCTATTCTCCTGCTGAGAGTTACAAATCACTAAAATCACAACTGGTATCTTCCTCTGGAAGCCCGGACGACATCAACTTCGCCGTGGACACGACAGCTTCACTGCACATCAAAGCCAATTCAACACAACTTCGACGCCGTTCATCTACGTCACCTGCGTAACAGTAAGTGCTTCTCTTTTTAGAATCACCTAAAGGCTTTTGATCGCGATAGTAAAGTTGCCTCTACTTCAGAATATCTTGCTCGAACCTCTGACTAGAGCGCGTCACTCTGTTCATTTTTACCAAATAAACTCATTTTTCTAAGTCATACATTTTACTTTAACTTTAAATTATTTCAAAATTATTTACATCGGATTAATTTTCGGCGTAAAGCACCTACGCAAAGATGCCAGATGATTTTTCACCTTCTTCGGATGTTACATAAATGCCGTACTTTAAATCGAAAACTGTGATTTAAAACCTTTGGACTACAGTCGTAAATTGGAACTCAAATTGTTTTTCAATTTAATGAAAGGATATGTTTCGGATTTCGAACGTGTGCAAAACTACGAATCTTGCGGACCCGAGAGGACGGAAAGCCAAATCGGATTGGTATTATATCCATTGTCCCTATTGGTTTTATTAGCGTGTTTTAGGATTTCGATTGCTTTTCTATGTTTTCTTTGAAAAATATTGTACGTTTTTGCGATGACAGTTGTTTTGTCAAATAAAATGCTATGTCCTGTTTCGATATGATGCTCAGCTAGTGCTGATTGTATGAAATGTTTTAGCCTGACTTTACTCTCATGTTCCTTTACACGTTGGCTTACCACCCTCCCGGTTCCTCCAATATAGACTTTGCCACAGGAGAAAGGGATTTTATATACTCATGGATTACTGAGCGGTGCCTTTTTATCTTTAGGGTTATTTAGAAGTTGTTCTATTTTCACAGGTGGTTTAAATATGGTTTGGATGTTGTGTTTGTTGAGAATTCTTCCTATTTGTTCTATGATACCTTGGATGTAGGGTAGGAGATGGTAGTTTTTATCTCTCTTTTTTGAGCAGGTTGTGTTCGCTTTTTTTTTGTAATGTATTTTCTTATTGCTTCATCAATTTGTTTATGTAATCGTTCTGTATTAGGATTTGCTTGACGTTTTGTAAATACTTCAGTAAGATATTTTTATCTGTTGCGAAGATGGTTCTTCATACAAGGGATTTGATGACCGATTGCTTTTGAGATCGGTGGTGATGAAAGGAGACATGTACGTATCTGTTTGTATGGGTGAGTTTTCTGCAAACTTCATGTCCTGATTTGTTATAAGATCTTTTGTAAACTAGTACGTCCAAGAAAAGCAATTTTCCGTTTTGTTTTATATTGGTAATGTGCAGATTATTCAACATTAAATAAATCAAACGACGAATAAATGGGAATAGAAAAACAAGGATTGACACACAAACACTCATAAGTGAAAACACGAATTTATGCTAGATAAAACACTTAGGTTTATTCAAGTAAACGGGTATACAGTTTAAATTGGCAAATCGTTATGGTATGAGAAAAATACTTCAAGATGCCAATGCAAAAAAGAGTAAATAACTGAATTACTCTGAGGGTGGTTTTTACGCGCCGATGGTCACGCTCAGACTGACTGATGTACCTAAGGACCAGTAGTATGACAGTCTTTCAAGTCCTTAGAATTTATACCTTAGAATCGTTGCATATCTAACACACTTCCTCAGCGATTAAACTTTAATGTCTCTAAATGAATCCGCACTGCTTTCGAAAAGTTGACAATTTAATAGCATTAAGCGGTTTAGTCAACATGTCCGCTAACATGAATTCTGTCGGGTAATACTCAAAAAACGTTATACCTGTATCCTTTAAATCTCTGACAAAATAAATCTCAGTAGCAATATGTTTCGTCCTGGCACTGAATCTTTTGTTTGTAATTAACTTTGAACAGCCTGAATTCCCTTCAACTATCTTCGCTGGTCCATGTTGAATTATTCCAAATTTTGTTAATAATTGTCTTAATCGAGATCCTTCTAGAGCAACGATACGCAATCTTGCTTCTTGCAAGCCCAGCTTATGGTGGCTCCATTGAACTTGAGTACGTAGTCGCTGTTAGACTTCCTGTCAATTTTATTTTGAGCCCAATCTGCATCCGTGTAGCCCATCATTGAATCGCCGTCTTCACTATTAGGATCTCCAGGCTTCAGTTTTAAATCCTTGGTGCCCTTTAAATACCTTGTGACTCTTTTTGCCTTATTCCAATCGGTTTGAGTTGCGCCTACTTTATCCTGGCTAAGGATTGAGATGCTTGCTGCAATGTCAGCCCTTGTATTAACTGTGATACAAAGAAGTTTCCCGATAAGTCTTCGATAGGAATTATTATCTTCCATCGGTTCTTAATTTTCTCTAGTTTTAACGTATCCAGTATCTAAAGGAATTTTTGATATTTTTTCTTCCTGCAAATTAGTTATTCTCAACATTTTCCCAATATATTGTGACTGATTGAAAGAAAAATTTCCTTCTTTCTCTTGATCGGTCTGGATTCCAAGGTACTGCTTTAATTTTCCCACCTTCAGGTCTGCTTTTTTTGTTTGAATTGATACTTTACTCAATGAAAGGTACGTATCAGAGGTTTTCTCAGAAATGTCAAGAAGACGCAATTTTGACCCATTTTCGAGAAAAATGCATTTCAAAAATTGCGAAACAAATGGTCATCGAGCCGGTGTAGAAGTATATCGAAGAGTCGGTAGCTCCCTGGTAGAGCGCTCGGCTGATGGCCGCAAGGTTGCGCGTTCGATTCTCGTTATACATCCTTTTTTTTTATTCATTAAAATGCTTGTTTATTTGATTTTTGAATAACATTTGATAAAATTATACCATTTAATGATTATTTACTCCTTATTTTCAATGAGAACTCTGTTAATCGTATTTTTATTACCACTCGTTTGGACAATTGTGCATTTTGTTAAAATTCAATAGTTTCTAGTATCTATATTATTCAATTAAAGTTGGAACGAAGTATTTGAAATAAAAATTTAAATAATAAATACGAAATGCCGTTTATTATTTTTCCGTTTGTTATTTCAAATACTTCGTTCCAAATTTAATTTAATAATATAGATGCTAGAAACTATTAAATTATGAAGAATTTTAACAAAATGCACAATTGTCCAAACGAGTGGTAATAAAAATACGATGAACAGAGTTCTCATTGAAAATAAGAAGTAAATAATCATGAAATGGTATAATTTTATCAAATGTTATTCAAAAATCAAATAAACAAGCACTTTAATGAATAAAAAAAAGTATGGATAGCGAGAATCGAACGCGCAACCTTGCGGCCATCAGCCGAGCGCTCTACCAGGGAGCTACCGACTCTACGATATACTTCTACACCGGCTCGATGACCATCTGTTTTGCAATTTTTGAAATGCATTTTTCTCGAAAATGGGTCAAAATTGCGTCTTCTTGATTTTTCTCAGAAAACCTCTGGTACGTACCTTTCATTGAGGAGAGTATAAATTCAAACAAAAAAAAGCAGACCTAAAGGTCCCTTGTTAGGTTGGTCAACTGAAAATGCTTCCCTAAATCTTGTCTCGTTTAAAGAATTAGATCCTTGTCTCTGCTGGCGAGTATTAAATCGTCCACGTAGCTGATTAAATGTATTTTACCTTTCTGAGATTCTTCAAAGAAATAACAAGGGTCTGCTTTCCCTTGAGTAAATCCAAGATCCTGTAATGTTGTATGTAGTTTCTCATTCCAGGATTTTGCTGCTTTTTTTAGGCCATGAAGAGATTTATTTAATTTGCAAACAAGACTCTCTTTACCCTGGACTTTAAAACCCTCTGGCTGCTCCATCAAAACATTTTCTTTGAAATCCCTATTTAAGAACGCAGTATCAACATCATAATGGTACACCTGTAATTTCTCTTTTCCTGCGATGGTCAGCAGCGTCCGGAAGGTAGTTGCTCTCACGACAGTTGCGAAGACTTCTTCGTAGTCAACTCCGAACTTTTGTGAGAATCCTTGAGCTACGAGACTTGCTTTACGTTCAGTCACATCGCCTTCACTGCTGCTTTTTTAATTTGAACACCCATTTGTAACCAATCATCTTTGCACCAGCAGGAGGCTGTATTAAAGTCCATGTTTGATTTCTCTGTAACGAGTCCATCTCCTCTTCCGCTACAGCTCTCCATTCGGAACAAGTCGATGATCCCATAGCTTCCTTGTAACTCTTCGGTTCTTCGTCTGCTTCAAATGCGAAACATGCTAGATACCTTTGTGGTGAGACCCCCAAGTCGCTTCTGCTAGAGTGTCTGAATCGAAATTGTGGGCGTTCCATCGTTTCTTCAATATCCTCCGATGATGAATTCCTTTGATCAGTGGAACTTTATGCATCCTCGAATTCACTCGAATTATTAATCACATTTTCCTCGATGTCCTGGTTTCGTTCTTCTTCTCGTCCTTTATCAACTTCTGACACTTCATTCGGTATTTGAACGTTTATTTCATTTATATTATCCTTAGTGATAATTTCTTCACAACGATTTACTTCTTCATCTTTCTCAATGTCCTTGAATACAAAATCGCGACTAATTGTGATCTTGTCTGTGTTTGTGTCCAGTCATCGAAATCCTTTTGAGGTCTCAGAGTATCCTACAAACGTCAATTCTTTTGCCTTCTCGTCCAGTTTGCGTCTTTGTTCCTCAGGGATGTGTGCTAAAACTTTACTTCCAACAATGTGCAAATTCTTCACATCTGATTTTCTAGAAAACCATCATTCGCACGGTGTTTTTGTGCGACATTTTGTTGGAAGAAGACTTTGCAAATAATTTGCCGTGTTGACCGCTTCTCCCCAGTATCTTTTAAGCATACCTGCATCGATGAACGTGCATCTTGCGATCTCACATAGTGATCTGTGTTTTCTTTCCGCTACACCGTTTTGCTGTTCAGATATTCCCTTCCTTGATCTGATCTGATTATTTTAGGCTTTTTCTGGAACTGTGTCTTTGTAAATTCTACAAACTCTTGAATCAGGGACTCGGCTTGACTCTTGTATTTCATTAAATGCACTGTTGTGAATCTGCTGTAGTCATAAATGATCGTAAGAGTGTACCGCTTCTTACCTAGAGTGGTTGTTTTTATAGGCTCACAAAGATCTGTATGAGTGAGATCCAACGGTTCCATTGTCTGGTTTTCCGAAACTCGTGGAAATGGTTTTCGAGCAAGCTTCCGTTTTACGCAGCATTCGTACTTAATTCTCATTTCACAATCCTGATACCTGTAGCAAGCCCTTTATTTTTGAGTTCCTTGATTGCTTCAATTTCTCGATGCTCGAACCTTTTGTGCCATTGATGTTGACAATCCTCATTGTGTCGATCTTTACTTGCCGATAAATAGGCTGCTTCTGTAGTGAGTCACTTTAGTTTTTCCTTTAGTTACTTTCGTTTTTCTTTATTACCCTTAAACGTCTTCGTCGACCGACATCATTTATTAATGTTTGATGCCATATCTGGGTACGTGGGCCATAACCTGTTGGCAATGTGCAGATTATTAAACATTAAATAAATGGAACGACGAATAAATTGGAATAGAAAAACAAGGTTTGACACGCAAACACTCACAAGTGGAAAACACGAATTTATGCTAGATAAAACACTTAGGTTTATTCAAGTAAACGGGTATACACTTTAAATTGGGAAATCGACATGGAGTGAGAAAAATACTTCAAGATGGCAATGCAAAAAAGAATGAATAACTGAATTACTCTGAGAATAGACTTTACGCACCGATGGTCATGCTCAGACTGACTGATGTACCTAAGGACCAGTAGTATGGCAGTCCTTTAAGTCCTTAGAATTTAGACCTTCAGAATCTATAGATTCCCTTTAATACTTTGAGTTTTCCCTACAATTATAATGACACTAAATTGTTGCATATCTAACATTTTATTTCCATGGTGAACTGGATATTAGGGTGTAATCGATTGATGGAATCGAAAAACTTGTACAGTTCATCTAGTTCATCTAGTTGGTGTCTCCAGATAACAAAAGTGTCTTTCATGAAGATGTTGGCTATTACAGATGCGATTGGAGATCCCATTGCTGCTCCTGAGGTTTTTTCGTAGAATTGGTTACTGAAAGAGAAGTAAGTGTTATTGAGACAATTTTTTATGAACGGTACGAGCTCAGAGAGGAAGTTTGCAAAGGATTTAATAATATCGATTGTATCAGATATTGGCACTTTCGTAAAGAGAGATACTACGTCGAAACTCAATAGGATGTCTTAGGGTTGAATGTGAATCTGTTGTATCTTTTTGATGAAGTAAAAAGAGTTTTGGACATGTGTGATACAGTTTTCTGTGAAAGGATTCAGTTCTTTGGTGAGGAAGCGTGCTTGGTTGTAAGTTGGTGAGTTTATTGCGCTGACGATTGTTCTGAGCGGAATGTTTATTTTTTTTATTTTTGAGATTCCGTAAAGTTTTGGAGAGATGGGATTAGTAGGTATTAATTTAGATATTATTTTGCTGTCAAGTTTAGATTCTTTTCAAAATGTTTTTGTTTTGCTGACTATTATTTTTGTGGAGTCTTTTTTAAGTCCTCTCAGCAATTAAATTATTTCAGCCGTGTCAAAAGGACATAGCTTTGCAGTAGTTCCCTCTAAAATCACGATAGAAGAAATTATTAGTAATTTGGAATCCACAATATATATCCTTTCACCCGAAAAAGCGAATGACATACGGCGCAGGACGGCCAACATCTTACGCCAAGCCCAACTTCCCTCCTCAAACTTGATAAAACAAGAAAAAACAGCACTTAAAGAACTAAATCGGAATAAAGATATCATAATATTACCTGCAAAAAAAGGCAACACAATAGTAATAATGAATAAATAAGACTATAACAAAAAATCATGGATCTTCTCACAACACATATGAAAAACTTAAAAAATACCCCACTGAAAAAATAGTTAACAGAACAAAAATCCTTCTAAAAGACTCTCAACAAGACAGAAAAACAATATCTGAATTGATACCTACTAATCTCATATCTCCAAAACTTTACTCCGTACCTCAGTGGGCAAGAGCATCTGACCGGAAATCTGAAAGACCAGGTTCGGATCCCAGCGGTGCAAGAGAGCATTTTTTTAACAATTTAAAAATGAATATTTTAGAATATTGATTCTATTCCAGCTTTCATGTTTAAAAATTAAAATCTTACAAGTATAAGGAATGACATTGAAATTAGCCTTGTAGGGATTGTGAAGATAATAATCTCGTCTCTCCGTAGCTTAGTAGGCAAGAGCATCAGACCGGAAATCAGAAAGGCCTAGGTTCGGATACCAGTGGAGCAAGAGAGCATTTTTGTCACAATTTGATAATCAAAATTTTAGAATATTGATTCTAGACCAGTAGATAAAAAATGAAGTAATATCAAAATTATTAACAACCTACTAAAGAAAGAGAGAGAGAGAGAGAAACGAACACCATCCTACCCTACATCCAAGGTATCACAGAACAAATAGGAAGAATTCTCAACCAATACAACATCCAAACCATATTTAAATCACCTGGAAAACAGGACAAATTCTAAACAAACCTAAAGATAAAAAGGCGCCTCTCAATGATCCGAGAGTATGTATATAAAATCCCGTGTTCTTGTGGCAAAGTATGTATCCACCCATCCATTCAATAGGAGTCTATGTGCTAACAGCGCTCTGTATGAGACTATTCCCTATGCTTATACACAGCGCATAGTCTCAGACACGGCACTGTCAGCACATAGACTCATATTGAATGGAGTCGTCGATATTGGAGAAACCCAGAGGGCGGTGAGCCAACGTGTAAAGGAACATGAGAATAACTTCAGGCTAAAACATTTCACGCAATCAGCAGAAGCTAAGCATCATATCGAAACAGGACATAGCATTTTATTTGACAAAACAACCGTCATCGCAAAAACATACAACATTTTCCCAAGAAAACATAGAGAAGCAATCGAAATCTTAAAACGCCCTAATAACATCAATAGGGACAATGGATACAATACCAATCCGATATGGCTTTCCGTCCTACGGGGATTTAAAAAAAGTCTTGATTGGCCAATCAAGTTCGACCAGTCTTTACCGTGGCATCGTAGAGAGTATATGTACGAAACGTCGGCAAGATTCGTAGTTTGCACACGATTTAAACCCAAAACACCTCCTTTTACTATAATGCATCATCGTGAAAGAATTACGTATGTTTTTCAATTTGTTTTTAAAGACGGTTCTCAAAGCACCTGTGGCTTTGACGATCACATTCCCATTGCGTTACACGCGCTTTGCGCTCGATACATAGGTTATACAGATGATTGTCTTTAAAAAATAGCGCGATGTAGACAAAATGGAACAGCATATAAGAAGTAAGTATGTTTTTCAATATAACTTTATTAAATAAATATACGTTTTTTTTAATTTACTAAATAGAGACATTAGGCTATAGGCTTTCATTTCGTTCGTTCAAAGTTCGGTTCTAAGTCAACGCTACAAAAAGTAGTTATCAGTTTAAAAAATATATTTTTCAGGCCGCAATCATAAAAATGGCGTATTTTCATGCCTCCATAGAAACGACAAAGTACGCATTTTGAGCGCTGTCTGGCGGTGCGTTGGATGAGTTACAAAATAGGGTTCAGTAAGCACCGCGTAACGCAGAGTTCAAAAAAGAGCCCTGTTTGTGTGTGCTCCGTGTATTTTCGTAACGCTGGAGAGGGAGAGCGTGGTTGACAAAGATAGAGAATTCATAGCGGATTGGTGACTCAATGTTTCTAACGAAGAGTATAGCGTGTTCCTATCGCCTCGCAAATTATACTCTGTGGTCTCATTCAGGCTCGTTAGAACAAAAATGCAGTAGAGCTGATGCGTATCTTCTCCGACTCAAAATGTGATTTTGCATTTTTCCATAGAAACAATGAAATCACGCCATTTATGATTTTGTTCTCAAAAGTATCGTTCGTGATTCCTGTGGACTGACGGCTTTTCTTCTTAAAACTCGCGCCATGTGCTTGTAACTTGTCTCTGGTTCGGTCGCCTACGGCGCCCTCAAGTACGAATCGTTACAAAAACATTGCGCTCGTTTCAGAAAGGCCGTCAGTCCACACTAGTCACGAAATGTACTATTTCAGAAGGCAATCATAAAAATTGCGTGTTGTCATGCCTCCATAGACAAACACAAAAGTACGCGTTTTGAGCGGTGTCTGGAGGTGCGTTGGATGAGTTACAAAATAGGGTTCAATAAGCACGACGTGACGTAGAGTTCACAAAATAGCTTTGTTTGTGCGTGCTCCGTGTATTTTCGTAACGCTAGAGAGACCATGATTGACAAAGATAGAGAATTCATAGCAGATTGGTGAGTTGATGTTTCAAATGAAGAATATAGCGTGTTCCTATCGCCTCGTACATTATACTTTTTTTTGCCTGTTGTTATTTGAACCCCAATACACTCCACTAGCAATTAAGTGACTGATCAAATGCTCAAACATTTGGTGCCCCGGGTGAGGAGTGGAGTGTGTTGGGCTTTGGCGATTAATTAACAATTCGCAGTTACTAGTTGGATAGGGAATTATCATTATTATCAATTATAATGCATATTTGATATTATTAAAAGTTATTATCATTATTGTTGTTAATAACACGCATACCATGGAACTGGTTGACATAAAGCCATATCTGATCCACCTCTAAAATCTACAACTTTCCAATTACATAATTTAAACAAGAAAAAGTATCGTTGAATCAAAAACTTTTAAGCCTCTATAAATTAGCAGTTAAAAGATTCCTGGTTCTAAGGTACAAATCCATATTCTCATTTTCAGTATTTTGAATTGAAGAAATTTTAGGCAATTTTAAATCAAGAATAACAGTACTAAAAATGAAGCAAATTAGAGTTTCAAGTCTCTGCAGATTAATAATTCTTCATTTGGGATTCACACGTGAACATTCAATACAATACAATGCTGACTTACAAATTTAAATTTCTGAAATTCAAACAATTCAGCTGCATTTCTTTGAAAATGCTTGATTAACCTGTTTATGCATATGTGTATGTGTATGTGTATGTGTGTATGTATATGTGTATGTGTATATATGCATGTATGTATATGTATATTGACCTTAAGATAATTTCATTTCTATGTAAAACACCCTTTTTCTACTATTTCAACTATGCGACAAACACGATGTAAGCATAGTCTACATTCTACATACCGGTCTACAAGTTGTTGCTTTTTCCCTTTGGTACATTGTTTTCTGCACTTCAACAAATTCTTCAACTGGCAAATGGCGTTGTTGTCTACCTTTTTAGGCAGTAATTCGGCACTGGCACATCTTTTTTATTCAATTTTACATTAAAATTTGGTATGATAGTGTACATTTCAATAACAATATGCTCAGAACGTTTAAATGCCCGCTAAGTATCATAGCAGCTACTAAGCTTCCGCTCTTAAATGAAAAGATCTATTTTTAAAAATAAAATTCGGATTTCTCATTTCTGAATTTCTATTGAAATTACTCATTGTCCGCTGTTAAATAAACGTTGAAACGTTATCCTGAAATTTGTGAGAGAAGGGTTTGATATTCACTAAAAAAAAAAATAGCTAAAAGTTTATTACCAACAATAGGCTGAATATACATTAATTTATCAACGAAAAATAGATAATACAATTTGTATTGTAAACGTTCCATTTTTATACTTCCATCTGAAAGTTTTTCATATGTATATTTCAAGTTTTTAAGAAGTGTCATTCTTACAGGAGCATACCACAAAGCAATTCAAGTCTGAAATGTACGGGAAGTGCACGGAAATTTTATCATGCGTCTTTACTGGACATCCTGTAAAACTAACTCATCAGGTCTGAATGATAGTGAACTTTAGGTCTCGCGTGGGTGATCCACACGACCGGATAACTCGGTTCATTCATCTGCGGAGTCGCGATTTGCTGTGGAGCCACGCAAACCTGTGTCGCGCCACGGTCAGAAAATGGAGAATAGTTTGCGAGGAAAATGAAATAGTTGTGAAATTTTCTAGTTTATTTGGATTCGGGATCAGATTTGTCAAAGTACAGTCGAATCTTCATTCTGTTCCTCAAAGCTGTCCCTTTATGAATCCCTAAGCTATCTCAATCTCAAAGCTGTCCTTTGAGAAACCTCCGAGCTGTCTCGATCTTAAAGCTGTCCTTTGAGAAATCTCCCAGCTCTCTCGATTTCAAAGCTGTCCTTTGAGAAATCTCTAAGCTATCTCAATCTCAAAGCTGTGCTTTGAGAAATCTGCAAGCTCTCTCAATCTCAAAGCTGTCCTTTGAGAAGTCTCTAGGCGCTCTCAATCTCAAAGCTATCCTTTGGGAAATCTCTAAGCTATCTCAATCTCAAAGCTGTCTTTTGAGGAATCTCCAAGCTCTCTCAATCTCAAAGCTGTCCTTTGGGAAATCTCTAAGCTATCTCAATCTCAAAGATGTCCTTTGAGAAACCTCCGAACTGCCTCGATATTGAAAGCTGTCCTTTCAGAAATTTTCAAGCTGTCTCACGAAATATTGCGCACGCAGCGCTGAATAGTGTCGTACGCACGATACGATAAACAAGCCAAAGTCGGATCCTACGACCTGGCTTGCGCCATTTCCCACCTTCAACGTTAATTGCCCAGGATACTGCTTTGGGGTTATTGTTTCAGGATCGACTCACTCCGTCCTGCCACGGCGGGCGGACCCCCTATCACGAGCCTCTCTTACAGCTGAGCATTATGTCCATGATAATTACCGGCAGGATGATTTGCAACGTTTTTTGACGCTGGTAGAATTTTCTAATAATAGTCCCAAAATTAAACCTGAGGATGAGATCCTAGAGCAATGGACTGATTATAGTAACTCAATAACCTTCATCCGTACACTCTCGATCGATCGCTGGCTGGCAACCTCTCCTGACTCTCGGTAGCAGCTTCATGGCTTCTCGGATGCATCTTCTCACGCATATGCCGCAGTGGTTTATCTGGTAATCCAGTTTGATGACGGTCACAATAAGCATCCCGAATCTCGAACTGAGCGCAACTGCTCTGCTTGTGAGACTTGTCTGTCACATTCAGGAGCTGCCCTTCTTTAAAGATCTACCTGTCTTTGCTTGGTCTGACGGACAAGTAGTACTTGCGTGGTCAAGCAAACACCCATGTTATTGGAAACCCTTTGTTGCTAACCGCGTGTCCTTCATCCAAACCGAGCTGCCTGATGAATCTAAAGTTATTGAAAATGGTGGCATGGACCACAATGGCTCTCATTGCCCGCGGCGGGTTGGCCAGATCGGCCGGATGCCCAGCGAATAATGTACGTGCGAAAGCAGACCTCCTGAACCGGAATTACTGACACGGTTCACGACACTTACGCGGCTGATCCGCCTAGTGGTATGCTGTCGCCGCTCCCTGTTGAATCTTCAGAGACGAAGACGGGAGAAATGCGTAATTTGTCATTTCAGACTTTTTCAGAGATTGGTGACGCTCGCGCAGCGATCATTCGAGTGTTTCAGACGGGTGCCTTTTGCGCGGAACTAGCACTTTTGACCACGAATGGGTCTTTACCAAAACTGAAATTTGAAACTGTATAATCCGTCAACGGGTGAAGTGCCACCTGGCGTCACAATTAATGGAATATCTTCCAGCTGATCGAGTAACTCCAGCGCGGCTGTTCATTTCTTCGGGTCTGGACTACGCTGGGCCTATCCAGAAACGTACGACAAAAAGCCGCGGTTATCGCTCTTACAAGGGACATATTACCCTTTCTGTTTGTTTCGCAACACATGCAGTTCATCTGGAAGTTGTAAGTGACTCAACCACGGTTACGTTCCCGTCCGCATATCGCCAGTTTGTTGGTCGTCGTGGTGACTAACGCAAGTTATACAGCGACAATGGCACCACCGTCCGGGGAGCCGCACGAGAACTCAAGAGGATGTTCAACGCTTACCTTACAGTGTTAAACCCTGCTCATTTCTTTGATTGACAGCAATATAAGCCTCCTTCCTGACGCTGGAATTCCAAAAATACCTGAGATCCGCCTGAGTTGTTTCCAACTTGTTGAACGAGTCCGTGACTACTTTTGGAAACGCTAGTCACTGGAATACCTCCAACACCTTCAGGAGCGGAACAAATGGCGCAGTCCAACCAAAAACTTCGCTGTGGGTCAGTTGGTCCTTGTTAAGGACGAATGATATCCACCCTCGAGGTGGCCCTTGGGACGCTTCGTTGAGGTTCATCCTGACCCTGACAATATTGTAAGGGTGGCTACAGTAAAAACGGCCACTAATATCTTGCGTCGTCACATCGCGAATCTTTGTCCTTTCACTCTACCATCCCCAAGTGCTGCGACATCATAGCCAGGCTGGGTGGATGGCTAGGCTGTATCCTTGTGTACTACTCATTTTTGTAGCGTATATCTAACATTCAATCTCTTAGTTATATTTCCGTCCTGCGGACGAAGGCGGGCGGGATGTTTGGTTGCTTTTTACTGTCATTTGAAATTGTAGAGAGTTAGACTTAGTTTCTTTTCTTTTTGTTAATTGATTCATTTCCGGAAAAGGGGCTGCACCTGAAAATAAAACTGTAAGCTCTGCGCGTAGCTCGAAGGTCAGCGCCGAGCAGGTAGAATGGAACCTTTTCGCACGACTTTATATGCAATGGATTAGGGAATTTGTTTTGACTTTTATAATTATCATTTTCTGAAGGGTTCAGTCAGTTCAAGTTAAGTCTTCGTGGTGACAGGTTCCATTTTGTACGGGTGTGTGAACGAGTCTTGTTTTGGATATATCAGTTTTGCCATTGTGTGTTTTGGATATCAGTGTTGCCATTGTGTTTTGAATATCAGTTTTGCCATTGTGTTTTGGATATCAGTTTTGCCATTGTGTTTTGCATATCAGTTTTGCCATTGTGTTTTGGATTATATCTGCTCGCCGTTGTATGGACTGAAGAGTGGCGGACTGGTTGCCATTCCAATAATTACAAGTCTCAATCTTAAGGTCTGTAATTCCTGTTTTATTTATTGTGCTCGCTATTTGATTCACGGCTTTTTCCTCCACTCTTCAAGTGGAGGTTTTTCATGCCATAGAATAAACTCTTTCCTTTGCAAGTAAAATTTGCCTGTTGTTATTTGAACCCCAATACACTCCACTAGCAATTAAGTGACTGATCAAATGCTCGAAACACTTTGTTATCTCATTCACGCTCGTTAGAACGAAAATGCAGTAGAGCTGATGCATACCTTTACCGACTCAAAACGTGATTTTGGATTTTTCCATGAAGATAATGAATTCACGCCATTTATGATTTTGTTCTGAAAAGTGTCGTTCGTGACTCCTATGGACTCTCGCGCCATATTTTTATAAACTCGCGCCGTCAGTCCACACTTGTCACGAAATGTACTAAAAAATAATTTCAGTGAATTTTTAAAATATCCTCATGTAGCTCATCTACCTGATTATTAATTATATAAAACATTTTAAATTTGTGTCCAATTGAAAAAATATCATTATTATAATTTAAAAATCTTATTGAAAACTGATATCTAGTAAACATTTTGATTGAAATTTCCTGACCTATCACAAAAATAGTTGTTTTGCAACACTGTACGGGAAGTTCGCAGTATATGCACCAAAAAATGAGCAGAAAATGGCCGATTCTTGATGATGTAAAAGTGTGCGGGAATCATAACATTCCTGCACAAAATTTCATGCGGGAATGTTGACCATCAAGCATACTTTGAAGGAAAGTGTGTATCTGCTGTATTCCACGCACGGAAATTAAGGGAACCGCTAGTTTCTGATTGGTCGCAAGAATTATCACAACCAATCTGCAGCCACCGGATGCGTAATCCAACAGTATAAGCTGCCATTGGTCAAAATTATACGCGCGCGATTCAAAATCAAATTAATTTAATTCGATTTTGAATCGCGCGCCAGATTACAGCCAATTGCAGAATTTGTTAGCTTTTCTTTTATTTTTATTATGTCAGAATTTCGTCAGCTGAGAAGTTGACTGTTTAGGTTAGTTTGCCTGGTGCAACTTCGTGTATCTTTGGGAAGCTAACGTTTGAGAGAGTCGAGTGTAAATAATTTTAGTTCGTTTCTTTTTCCTCTAGGGGGGCTTAGCCCCCCGTTCCCCCCACGGTGGCTCCGCCCCCCGGTCCAGCCGGGGCTCTGCCCCGGGCCCCGACAATCTTATTACCTACCAATATTTCTTATGTCACGAACTTCCCTTTACAGGGGTTACAAAAAATACTATATGAGACGCGTGCGGGTTGGTGATTCCCGCACTTGTATCATAATGTACTATTTCCATTTTTTTTTAAATTTTCAAAATATTGAAAAGCATGTAACTTATCTAATTTTCATCGAAATTAATAATACCATTAGGATAATTTGAAAGTCTTTTTTAATAACCCAGAATCATCAAAAAAAAATTCTAAGCATCGTGAAAAAAACAAATTTTATTTTGAAAATGTTCTAAATTTTTTAATTTTTGTCGGAAAAATCTGGTTAACAAACGTGACCTTTATTTCAAGACCTAAAAAAAGTTTATCGAAGACTGACTCCATTTGACAAACCCTTCAAAAGCTAGCGTGGCTAACAACAAAATTTTCTGATTTTTGAACTCTGTGAGTGCCAACACGTAAAGGTCCGTTAAAAAATAGGGATAGAAAATTTGGACGATTACATTACACTCATATGAATGAAAATGTAAAAAGAAAAACTTCAGTTTGCGCAACGATGTTAAACGTCAAAATAAGTGAAATTCGGTTATTTCTGAGCATTTGAAGACCGCATACATTTTTTGATACATAGCAAAAGTTATACATATACTGCATCGATATATGTACACCCGAGAGCATAAAGTTCATCTCAGCAACTTCACACTGTGCCGACTCTCCTAACCAACCTTACTGACTTTCTCGTACGATAACGAGGAGTCTTTGGCAAGGCATTGCGATTAGATTGCGCAAAAAAAGCCTATTCATGAAAAAATGGTCAAAATGTGAATTTTTTACAGAAATTGTTTGTATAATCAACAGTTTTTGTCATTATGAAAATACGATAGCAAGGAGTCTCTGGCAAGCCATTTCGAACTGATTTCGCAAAAAATGAAGCCTGTTTATAAAAAAATGGCAAAATGTGCATTTGTTTATAAGAATTGCTTACACAATTAACATTTTTTCTCATTATGAAAAATATTACAGCAAACCGTCTTTCGCAAGACATTTCGAGTTGATTAAACACAGAAAATGAAGTCTGTTCATGAAAAATAATACAAATGTGCATTTTTGTAATAAAAACTGTTCAAATAATTGGTCAACAGTAGCTGTTCTTAACTAATTGTGAGCGAACCACACTATCTGCCATATTTCACACAAAAGCTATGGATTTAGGATAGCTAATCATTACAAATCACGATAAAATGATTTTTGTTAATTATTTTGTTTATAACATTATAAACCATTTTTTTCTCACTCTAAGAAACTGGATATAATTTTTAATGAGTTACTACATAGACTTATGACATTTTCTAATCAATTTGAAAGTCATCAAATAAATGGTACCACTGAAAAGATAGGCAAAGATAGTCAAGAATTGTACTGTCGGTCGATTTTTGTCCAAAAAAAGTGATTCTTTTCCACTTTGTGCCCTATTGAACACCGACGACAGCCGCAGTGGCTGGATGGTGATTCTTGACTCGTCGAGATCTCAGCGCGGTTAGCGGATCAGTAACCATACGAGGGTTCAACTCACAACTGCGTTTCGGGTTTCACTCCGAATTGTGGGCACTCGTATCTAGATACTATAGATTATACTTTATAGAACGTCTATATCCAAACTCGTCTGTCGGCAACTGGCTGTGCTCAGGAATTTTGGTTTTCTGCAGTTTTTCACTGCCCTGACTAAATTCCTAGACGAAGGCGATCGCTTCTGAAGAAAAATCCAGCTGCAGAAGGTAGGAGATGCAGGGACGCACAGGTCAATCTCCTAGAGAAGAGGATGGATTGAAATATGCAAACACCTAACAATGTATATGTTACAGGCAAAGTCCGATGTGCCGGCACACCGCAGTCTGCCTGGTCCCTCCGCGAATAGACTGAGTGGTGGCAGGCTAAGTCCGAAGTAGCACTTTCACATCGGACTCTGCCTGGTCAAATCTCGAAGTGCCCGACAGACTCAGGCAAAGTCCGGAGTAAAAATAAGACCTTTGGTGTTTACTTTTCCCGCTGCACAGTGGGCTGGCTCGGGAATTTATAATTCAAAATAGTCTACAGGTCGCAGTTGTGCACTGATTTAAACGTTTTTTTTACAAATGATCAGCAGTAAATTTTTAAGAAATCTTATGGAATAATCTCGATATGTATCATGTTTAACGTAGATGTACTTAGAAAACATGAATAATTAATTTTTAATATTTTTATTGTTCTTTAGTGTAAATAATTTCCGAATTCAAGCCTTTTCAAGAAAAGCCGATTATTTACAGCTGTTATATATATAATTAAAAAAAAGTTAAACAACCACCGCAGGGTACCACTAAGAGCAACTGCCATCTGGAAAAAATGTCAATGGCCCCCAGTAGAACCGCGGTAAAATACACCTATGGCCACGTCTCACATCCGTGAGATGGGTGGTCACAGGGCACGACGAAATCACAACGACAGGCCGGCGAAACCCTCGTGTGTCTTGAGGACACGAAGCGACCCAAGGATGACAGCTTTCTGCATCCATCTTGCAAGAGCCTTGGCATATTTTTGGCACGCGGGTATGGCTTTAAGGTTACGAACCAGCGATAATTTCACACCTCCGAGAGCACCTATCACAAGAACAATTACTCTTACCGAATATTTTGGGTACAGTCGACGCAGCTCTCTTTTAAGGTCTTGATATCTCTCATCTTTTTCTTTCTCCTTTGCAGTGATGTTGTATTCGGATGGAGCGGAGAATTCGATCACGAATATAGTTCGTTTCTCGAAGTCTTGGAGAACAATGTCAGGCCTCGAGTGCGCAACGGAGACTGCTGCCCGAAAATCGTAGTTCCAGAAAATCTGGCACTTCTCGTTTCGGACAATTGACTCTATATCCCTTGGAGCATTCGGCAGGGCAGGGTCGCGACCAACACCGTAAGAGCGACAAAGGTGGTAATAAAGTACTCTTAGGGCCGCATTATGTCTATAGATATACGTTGTTCCTGCGTGGGTCGGACACCCCGATAGTATATGTTCTAGGTACTCAGCGTGTGCATGACACGCTCTGCACCTATCACTGGGAACTTCTTGACATACAATGCGGGCGCGGTATGCTAAGGTGGAGTTTACACCGTCCTGGCATGCGAAAATAAAGCCCTCTGTACATGAATTGAGCCCTGATGATTTGAGGAAAGCAAAAGTTTGCTCCTTCGACAAGGACTGTATTTCTACATTTCTGTGAAAGTTTCCGTGCATTTGCTTGTCGAGTAGCTCTTGATGAAATTTTCCAACCTCTGCTTTCTTTACTTCGGCTTTTAGACGTGAAGCATCTAGATGGAGTAATGCACTTTCCTCACTTCTGATGTTAAAATTCAGGCCAAGGGTCTCAGCAGCTTGCTCCGCGGCTTTGTAAAGGAACGCCCCTTCGCCAATCATCTCGTGGTTTCTGACCATCTTTAGGAGAGGATCTCTGCCATTCGCAACGATGTAAGCTGTACTCAAAACAATTCGGTTATGAAGACACTGGAGATTCAGAAGTCCGCGTCCGCCTTGCTGGCGTGAAATGTATAATCGCGGAACTGACGAATTGATATGCAAGCTTTTATGCATATGCATGATCTTACGCGTGGTGACATCAAGGGCCTTAAGCTCGTTCTTCGTCCATTGAACCACCCCAAACGAGTAGACTAGAACCGGGACGGCAAGCATGTTAGTCGCAGATACCTTGTTCAACGCCGACAGATTGGAACACCAAATCTGTCGAAGAAGATGCTTGTATCTGCTTCGGAGAGACTCCTTCACTGATGTTACGTCCTGAATGCGGCTTTGAGGCACGCCCAGGTATGTATAGGTCTCTCCAGTGTTAAGATGTCTAATAACACTTATATCCACAAGCTCAGGGTCCTTGGGAACGCCAGTAATATTTCCTTTCTTCAAATGAATTTTGGCACACTTGTCCAAACCAAAGTCCATCCCAATCTCTCCTGTGTAGTTCTTGACGATATTTAAAGCAGTTTGAAGTTTGCTTTTACCAGCGGCATAGATCTTCAGGTCATCCATATAGAATACATGAGTGACCTTATGCTCACGCTGATTAGTGTCGCCACAGAGGTATCCAGGAGAATTTCGTAGTGCAAGAGATAGAGGCAAAAGTGTGATGCAAAAAAGCAAAGGGCTCATACTATCCCCTTGAAAGACGCCCCTCTGGAAGGTGACGTTGTTCGTCGTCAGACGATAATTCCTAGATGAGATGGTAAATCTAGTTTTCCAAAGAGGCATCAATCTCTCTATGCATCTCACTATGTGTGGATGTACCTTCAAGCTTTCCAACAGACAGATGATAAGTCTATGAGAGGTTGAATCAAAAGCTTTCCGGTAGTCAATCCAGGCCATTGACAGGACGCGCTGATGGACTGTAGCGTCTTTACAGACACACCTGTCAATCAGCAGGTTCTCTCGACAGCCTGCTACACCTTTTTTCGAGCCACGTTGTTCGTACATCTCTCGCCATACAGGCTCAATTCGTCGAACAATCCTGTTGTTTAGGACAGCTGTAAAAATCTTATACAGTGTGTTCAAACAAGTTATTGGCCTGTAATTCTCTGGTTTGGACAAGTCGCCTTTTTTCGGTAGGAGTATAGTGCGTCCTAACACTAGCCACTGCGGAATGGGCATCTCCGACTTTAAATATGAGGTGAATATGCGGGCCAAATGTTGGTGTGTAGAAGTAAACTTCTTCCACCAAAAGTTCTTGATACAATCTGGTCCAGCACCGGAAAAGTTCTTCGTGCCTCTAAGTGCTTTTTTCACCTCTTCGGCAGTGACTGATGGGCACTCCTCCTCAGATTTTATGAGGCTGTCGCAAAACTCCTTGAAGCGGATGATATTGTCAGTATCTTCCTTCAACTCTAGTGTTTTCGGGATCTTGTACACCTCTCTCCAAAAAGTCTCTACCTCCTTGGGCTTGGGTGGATTTTTTACAAAAACAGGGGGATCACTGAAGAGGCGCGATGGGTCAGCGAGAAACTGTTGATTCTCTCTGATCCATCTCTCCCTCTTCTGTATCCTCCTCCTTGCGTCAGATAACAGCCTTATTTTGTCAACAATATGCTGCTTGATTGTCAGCAGCTTTGACTTGTTTAGTGTGTGATTCAAGGTCCTTAGTTCTTGGGCGAACTTTCGAACCCTTTCCGTGAACGGTCTACCAGATGTTATGTAGTCAATCACACATTGAACACGGGACGCATTCTGTCTTGCCCATCCAATTTTCTTGTTCAGTTGATGCAAGCGTCTTCTTGTCTTTTGATCCATCGTCGGTTTGAGCCTTCGATTTGAATCAGCCAAAGCTCTCGCAGCACCATAAACTGAGCAATTGATGGTCCAGAGGTCGGACTCTTGCGAGATATCTCCACAAAGGGAGGCATCCATTTCAGCCAGATCTTGGGGCTTAAGAGGAACTTGCATGTTGATGTTCCTCCTTGTACTGAAATTGCGATCATCTTCCAGAAGGTGCCTGCTTTCTGCGGTTGGTCTTAATGTCGTTTCATCTTCGTCTGCAGCTTGTTCAAGCAGCGGTTGAGGAAGCGCTCCGCGTACATATCCATTTTTGCGGAGGTAGTCGGCTTGATTTCGCAAAGACTGCTGCGAAACGTGTTGAAGCTCTGGGTGTTTCTGGCACCACAGAGTATGCACACGCGCCATAAAGCCTCCACGAACAGGGATAATACTGGCATCGTAGCAGTCTAACACATCATTCTTAAGTTGATCCGTCCACTCAATGTGGGCGTTTCGCCGGTTCGTCGTTGTGTTTCCATCTAAATTATTTTCAGCACCCCGAACTCTAGGATGATCGGCATTGTTTGCCGATCCATTGTCGGGTGCTCTGCGCGTTCGATCGTTTTGAACCGCATCTACAACATTTTGGTGGTTTTTTGGTTTCATTGTTGTTCCCACGAGCAGCTAGGGAAAGGGTTCGTCCATCCTTGTAGAGCCCCGCGTGCAAGGATAAGGCTATTACTCTGAGACATCGCCCGATATCCCAGAGTCACCGTTAAAGACACCTCACCCAGGTGCCATGCAGCTTTCGGCACGGTTCGCACACCTTCGCTTAGGGGTTATTCCTTCGGGACCATCCCTGGACAATTGTCCGCGACTGCTTATTAATTATTGTACCCATATTCAGCAGAAACCCTTGGTACGGGGACCCTCTATCCGCAACCCGAGGATGCGTTCGGTGGCTTTGTCATAAGCCCTTCGGTTCTATTCCAAAGGAATCGAAACCGAAAATATATATATATATATACTATATATTCCGTACAAGGCATCAGTCTATTATTTGTAATAATTAGATTATTAATAACAATTATTGTTTATTTTTCATTTATTTGATGAAAAATGTTTCAATATACATGTAAAATGCTTTCTATCATTAAAGATAAACTGTAAAATGTTATAGATGAAAGAAAAAAAACTACAATATTTATTGTAGAAAACAACTTTAAGAAAGAGCAAGTAATAGGTGTTTCGTTTCCAAAATTTGTTATTACCATTCAAAATATTAATTTATTGAGATCGAAAATCACTTCATGGACGATGCTACTATGATTTAGTATGGTAAATGAAAAATCTGTCTTTGATTAAAATAGGCAAATTAAATATATGGTTTTAAAATAGTTTATAACAACAATTATTTTAATTATTGAGAGTTTTTAGACACCGAATATCATTTCTAAAAACTAATTTTTAGCCATTAGACTTCAAAACAAAATTTCCTTTTGATGTATTAGTTTCGCAACTGAATCTTGTGCAATTCCAAATGTCATTCGTCCACTACTTGTTGCAATGAATAAAATGAATTGTTTATTTAACTCGCACATATAGTCTTTCTATGAAATAAATTACCCAACCTCTACTGATATTTATTCAAATTTTAAGTCTGACATTTTTCTGATATTTTTACATGTTTATTTGCATATATACTTTTGCTAAGTATTGTCTAGAAAAAAAACAGTAAGAGAAAGCACGAAATAGGTGTTTTGTTAAAGAAATTGTTATCAACAATTACAATGTTCAATTATTCAAATCTTCAATTACTTTTTAAACAACGATACTAAGGTTTAGTGGAAAATAAAAATCTGTCTTTGAGTGAAATAGCCAACAAGGATATTAAGCATTTTACACGTATATTGAATCGTTTTTCATCAAATAAATCAACAATAAACAATTATTGTTATTAGTAATCTAATTATTACAAATAATATACTGGTGACTTGTATGGAATATATAGTCTGTTAATTCGCTTTAAATAATCGGCTTTTCCTGAAAAGGCTTGAATTCATAAATTATTGACACTAAAGAACAATACAAATATTGAAAACGAATTATTTATGTTTTCTGAGTACATCTACGATTCAACGTTAAATATGATACATATCGAGATTATTTTTCAATTTTTTTAGAGAAAAAAACTTGCAAAAAATGAATAATTCATTAATGAAAAAATGAATAATTATATTGAAACAAAAATTGATAAATATACTCCATAAAATTTCTTAAAAATTTGCTGCTGATCATTTCTAAGAAAAAACTTTCAAATCCGTTCACAATTGCGACCTGTACACTATTTTGAATTGTAAATTCCCGAGCCAGCTCACTGTGCAGCGGGAAAAGTAAACCCAAAAGGTTTTATTTTCACTCCGGACTTTACCTGAGCCTGTCGGGCACTTCGCGATTTGACCAGGCAGAGTCCGAAGTAAAAGTGCTACTTCGGACTTTGCCTGACACAGCTCAGTCAATTCGCGGAGGGACCAGGCAGACTGCGGTGTGCCGGCACATTGTACTTTGCCTGTAACATATACATGGCAAGAATAAAAAAAATATTCAATCTTGAATTACAATAATTTAGATTCAAACTAAAACCGTCCATTACATAAATGAAATGAAGAAACAAGACAAAATTCAAAATTGAATATTAAAAATTGAAAATGATCACTTACATACATAATAAGAAATGATATCAAGCTCTGTATGTCGAAGAAAATTCCTTCTTGTGGTGAGAATTTCTCGCGCTTCAAAAATTCCCCTTTAATCTAGACTATTTTGCGAAATTGTGGAGAAATGAAAAATTTAGTAATTCCATCCTCCATAAATATACAACTCTGCGCTTTTTGTTGCGAGCGGTCGAGGACGCATCTTAACCTCGAGGAATTCCATTTCGAAATACCGTCGCGCTCCGTTATTCATGCGGCTGGTGTAATTTAAGTAAGTGGCGGAAGTTTACGGGCGAGGAAGGATCTGTCATTTTGCCGCCGTAGTGAAAATTGCTATGGGTCGATTACCACAAGCTTCTAGCAGCAGTTATCGCCAGAAAGATCTTACCATAAAACTCTTGACACAAAATCTCCTCCATCGGAGTCGTAAATATTCCGTTTAGCGAATAATCTTCCTCGTATCGATATTATCGACAAAGCGGGAGTGGTCACCTCCGAATATTTATTTCATCTTCGGTGAAAACGAAACGATTAATATCACAGCTTCTTGAATTTTCGATAAATTCTGATTAATGATGACAACCCTTGATTATAATTTAAAATTCAAAGTAGGAGCTTAGGGATCTGTTTCTTCTTTTACATTCCACAATTCCATTTTTTTGTATAAAGAGCTAAAAGAAAGTAAGAATCTATCCAAAGGCAATGCGACGTTTTCCTCTTATATAAAAAAATCCTCACCAATTTTGAATTCTACAATTATTTTCTTCTGGGATCTCTATAGCGAATATATATTTGGGTGAATCTCCGTATAGCGCGAAATTTGAGCATCGACATTTTAAAAAATGAAATTTCGCGAGATAAAGTCAAATGAATTAACGTATTCATTATATTAAACGGGCAAAAAATCAAAATCTGTAATGAGCCGAAAAAAATTGCAATAATTTTTGCATTTTTTAAGCAATTTTACTATAGAACCTCAGCAGAATGTTGAGCCTTTGTAAACGATTGATTCAGAAGCATATTCCAAGAAATTTTCTTTATAAAGTTCCCACGAAAAATTGGATTTTCGAAAATCTACTTTTTTGCTTCAATTCGTGAACTAATTGATTTGCAGCGTCCGGGTTGCAGGAAGATATGTAATTCGGGTTCTGAAATAATTTGTTGATACTGGGATAACTTGCGGTGTTGAACACCTGCAACCTGCGCGTTACCAAAATTTGCTGGCTTTAAAAAATCTTTTCTTCATGCCAGGGCTTTTTGCTGATAAAAATACACTAGAAAAAATCTAAGAAATACAAAAATAATTATTTTAAAACTTGCTGCCTCCCTTTTTTTGATTCATTAAGCTTGCTATTTTCTGTATATGTTTATCAGTGCAAAGCCCTTGGACGTAGACAAGATTTTTGAAAACCAGCTGGAAAAAATGCTCGGAATGTTCGCTTTTCGAGGCATGTATGTACGTAGCGTGTGGACAGTGACCAATTCCGAAACCGTGGTGAAAAGCAGTTTAAAAAAGCCTTTTTCTAGCTTCTACGCGTGCGCATATTGAGCAAGATTTCCGGAGTCTAGAACGTCTAGACCGTCTAATCTAGAAGTTTTTTTCGGGCCAAAATCGGATGCTGGCTAGTCCGTCATGACCACAAAATTTTCTAAGTGTCTCATTCAAATATTCATGTATATATTTCCAAAAAGAGCCAGGGTGTTTGAAAGTATCAAAAATGAATAATTAACTCTAGAAAAAATGTTTTTTTTTCCTATTACAAAATGGATTTTCACAAGACCAACTGACTCGCGCTAGATTAGCTCATGCAGACTAGCATTAGATTAGCTTGTCCAGACTAGCGTTTGACCATCCTAAAACGTTCCACTTCTACTCAGCACCCTAATAGACAGTCTTGACAGAGCCGCATTAGCAATCAGGACGGTCTATCCTGGCCCCGAATAGTTATCTAATAATTGTCTACACTGTTTATTTTTTATAACTTTTGAACTTGCGCATTTCGATTCAAAATACTTTCCGGGAATACCGGAAAGATAACCTCACTTCATTATGAGTTGGTACTTGAAAAACTTATTCTTATTTATAAATTTCCCATATTTATAATTTTCCATGGCTTTTTGTCAAAATGTCTAATGATCAATTTTCTTTGTAATTTCGAACCTACAGATCAACAATTCGAAAGAATACTTTCAGAAAAATGGAACGTTTTTACTCAAACAATTACCAAACTTCCAATCTTTACATGCATTTTCATAGAATAATTCTTCTTTTATTGAAATGTTATACTTCTCAAAAACTTTGTGTTAGATGTTTTATACAATAGGCAATGGGAAAAATTCGAAAAAATTCGTGAATATGAGGAAGACATTTGTGAATATGAGGAAAACATTTGTGAACAAATTGCAGTTGACAAATTTCAAAAATAGTCAAAATTGTTGCTTAAAATTACAAAAATGTAAAACTATACTATCATCAGTTCTAATGATGATATTAAAGAGATTCAAACTTCAAAGTGTAACGGATAGGCTCTGTAATTATTTACAATCTCCCGGAAGAATGTGATTGTTCTATTTTTGGTGAAAATCGCGATATTTTTGGACATTTTTTTTTTGGAACCAGCGTGCATTTTTCTTGCTGCTGGTCAGAAGAGGCGTCAGTGTCTGGGCAAGAGTTCAGAAGCACGGGTCAGCGGTCAGCAGCAAAAAAAAGCACCCGATGGCACCCCCGCTGCTTTTTGACACTTGCTTTACAACAACAAAAATGTCTGAAAATATCGTGATTTCCACAAAAAATAAAACTATCGCATCCTTCCGGGAGATTGTAAATATCTACAGAGCCTATCAGTTACAGTTTGGAGTTTAAATCGCTTTAATATCTTCAGCAGAACTGAAGATAGTATAGTTTTACATTTTTGTAATTCCGAGCAACAATTTTTATTATTTCTTAAATTTGTCAACTGCAATTTGTTTACAAATACTTTCCTCATATTCATGAATTTTTCCAAATTTTTCCCATTGCCTCTTGTATAAAAAATAATTCTCTAGACTTGACTCTTCTTAAATGTGCTCAAAATTCCTTACTTTTTTCACATTTTTCAGTCTGCAAAGCACAACAAAGTTTTCAAATTAACGTCTTCAAGCTCATTTACATGGAACACTTTCAGTTTTCAAATGACTATCTACTTATTACTCTAGCATTTTTTTGGCTGAGTTAAGCTTCAAAGGCAGATGCCTATAATTTTTGCGCCGATAGTAACCAGTCACTGAGTTTCCCATTAACCCTTAAACTCGATTTGCTATCAGCATATATTGTTTTCTTTGCTTATAGGAGCAATCCATTGACTCCGTACTCCTTCAGGACTTCCCAAAGTTTACTTATATCCACCTTGTCAAACGCTTTTAACTTCACAAAAACTATTAATCTACTGATCGGCGATACCATTAATAAAAGACATGATGTTCAAGAGTCTACCATCCACAATCCACGTTGATGAAAAAAGAGAATGATTTTCTGCTTGAAGTAGCTAGTCTAATTTGCATAACGCATTTACGTAGGTATCATACAGATCCAAGTCGCCGATGCCATAAGAAATAAACGATTACACCATTACGTGACAAAAATTAGACGCGTGATTCAAGTTCGAGTTGCAAAGATCAGCCATCAAAGATTCAGGGACTTGCAATGCAACGAACAGTGCTAATCCGATCGGCCATAGTCGCTGCTTATCGGCCGGGTAATCTGGTTAATTGCCTTCTTTCTCTTCCTGTAATTACCGGCCTCCAGAAAAGAACAACCAAGGCTTACAACGTGAGATCGAGCGTCTAATTTGTGAGTCGATAGGAACTCAGATCGCTAATAAGTGTTTCTATGCAAATTCGAAAATTCTTCGTTTTTTGCATAAGAACATATTTCTTATACATAAATAAATAAATCAAATATTTCAAAGAGCGTGTCACCTGCAGATCTTTATAGAAGTTTTATTTTCGATTCATGTAGGCCGTAGGAGGAGGTGGCCTGGCTGCAACCAAATTTAAAAAATATATATTTCAATTACTTGAAATGATGACAACTTAGCTGAAAGTAACTCCAAAATAAATGAGTAGAGGAATAAGGAGTCAATCTGCATGCACACAAGCGGATCGAATAAAGATAATTAACGATCGTGTATACGCCTCACACAAGAATTACCCAACTTCGACAAACTCTCTGGCTTTTTTTTTTGACTTCACCGACTCCCTCGAGTTACCTTGTATTTGCAGATTCTAGAGGAGGAAACTAAAGACTGAATAGGAAGTGAGACGTAAGGGTCTTATATGACCTGGTGCATGCAAGTGCTGAACAACTGCACCTTAATCGACTTAATGAGTGTAGAAACGATCGGAATCTCCTCAAGAGCAAGCAAGTAATACGGGTATTGCAGGTATGCGCAAAGTGTGGAGAATGGAAGAAATCCTCGTCCTCATCGCTTGCTCTCAAGCGGAGGGCATCGTTTTCAACGCGATTCGAGATTACGACGAGCAGTCGAGTACTTATACTTATACCGACGCCAGCTTGTCCGTTCCAAGTTTAAACTCTTTGCATTCTTCTCTCTGTTCCCTGATTGTGCTCTTTTTCACTTCAGTTTGAAAACTTTAGGACGCATTTATAATCCCTCTGCTATATATACCGATTCCAGCGTTAACAACAGCTGTTAGTATACGAATCTTCCTTACCGATAGACAATAATGCACAGAACTTCTTTACCAGCCGTCAATAATATATATCTGCCAAACCCGTCGGTCATATTTAGTTAGCTTTATTTATTTTTCTTCATTTGTTTATATATAGTTCTGATACTTATTTTATATTTATTTCAATACATTTTTTTATTCTGAAATTCTTTGCACGGCATTTCTTTGCGAGTCAGAATTTTGACTACAGTAATAATTATGCTTGGTGAAATATTATTCTCGCGTTACGAATAATTTAACCGCATGCTATGGCGTTCACAACTCGTTTCGAAGGCTCGCCACGATAATAATCGTAAAATTCCGCTTGTCGCGCGAAACGACAATGGCTCTCGCTTCAAATAATAACAGACTCCCTCGACGCGAGAGATTTTCCTTCCAGGATAAATCTGGATAATGGTGCCTGCAGAAAGGCGTATAAACGGAAGCGGATTCAATTTCACTTAGACTTTACACTTTTATTCCAGATGGTTTGGTGAATTTTCACCTTATACTTACAAAGAATGTTGAGCAAACTGAATACAAACATGAAGGACGTGGGCCTCAAAATTAACTGAAATAAGACCAAAATTATGGTCCTTGAAGCAAAGGGTGAGAAAAAAATATGCAACATTCTCCTTAACGATGACAGAATAGAACAAGTTGATAAGTAGTAAGTGCGTATATCTTGGCAGCCTATTCACTATAATGACGGAAAGATAAAAGGAATGATAGATAGGTGTATAAACGAGGGTACGAAGGTTATCTGTAGAGCAGGATCCATGTCAGAAGTAAAAATTTATCAGGTATAGCAAAATGGCGATATATTATCCTACACTTGGCCCCACGGCGCTGTGAGGTAGCGAGATCTGGACATGTCAAGAAGAGGATAAGAGTAAAATCAACGCGGCTGGCGTCACAGTAAATCCCCGAGATACCATTTATCTGAAGTTGAATAAAACATTGCAAACAATTGACAACTACAAGTGGCGACCTATAATTCAAAATGTGTTTTGTTTTATTTAGAATATTTTCTTTCGGAGTTGTCGAGAGTAAATTGTACATAACTTTTCTTTTCTTAGCTTAGGTAGCTTTCGCTTTCACTTTCAGGGCAAATATTACTTTCAGGCTGCAATTAGTCAACGGACCGTCACATCCAACCCAGGAAGAGCGGGGTTGTGACTTCTTCCCAAATATAAGTTTTTCCGGCCAAAATAGTGGCAACATTGTAAGGGTCAGTCAGCACTCCTGATTTTCCCGGTTTTGGCGGGCAGTGACGTTTGGGACTTCGCCCAATTTCGATCGACCGAGTGAGTGTAAAAATACCACCTTTTTGGCGAAAAGATCCGCAATTGTGGTTTGCACAGGTGGAAACTCAGTTCGCGCTGGCGTCCCCGGCAATCTCGACGCGGAATTCGCTTCCGAAGTTCGCGACATTCTCACGTCCCCTCCATGGTGGTCAAGCAGGACGAATCGGTATCACAAAAATGACAATAAAAACTGTTTGCGGGATGATATTCGGGCACGAATATACATAAAAAATCCGTTTGAATTGAAATCCTAGCTGATCCTGTTTTCGAGATATCGTCAAATTACGTATTTCAGCTATTTTATCAATGGAACGTAATTAGCTGTACCTTAAGTATGCATTCAAATGCATAAAAAATTATTATTTTTATACTGGATAAAAATTGAATAGATGAATATATGTATGTTTAACACCTTTATATATATAGAGAGAGGTCCCAAGGTCCCAAGGTCCCAAAGACCCTGAGCTTGTGGATATAAGTTTTATTAGACATCTTAATACTGGAGAGACCTATACATACCTATACATACATGCTTGCCGTCCCGGTTCTACTCTACTCGTTTGGGGTGGTTCAATGGACGAAGAACGAGCTTAAGGCCCTTGATGTCACCACGCGTAAGATCATGCATATGCATAAAAGCTTGCATATCAATTCGTCATTTCCACGATTATACATTTCACGCCGTCAAGGCGGACGCGGACTTCTGAATCTCCAGTGTCTTCATAACCGAATTGTTTTAAGTACAGCTTACATCGTTGTGAATGGCAGAGATCCTCTTCTAAAGATGGTCAGAAACCACGAGATGATTGGCGAAGAAGCGTTCCTTTACGAAGCCGCGGAGCAAGTTGCCGAGACCCTCGGCCTGAATTTTAACATCAGAAGTGAGGAAAGTGCATTAATTACTCCATCTAGATGCTTCACGTCTAAAAGCCGAAGTAAAGAAAGCAGAGGTTGAAAAATTTCACCAAGAGCTACTCGACAAGCAAATGTACGGAAACTTTCACAGAAATGTAGAAAAACAGTCCTTGTCAAAGGAGCAAACTTTTGCTTTCCTCAAATCATCAGGGCTCAATTCAGGTACAGAGGGCTTTATTTTCGCATGCCAGGACGGTGTAATCTCCACCTTAGCATACGGCGCCCGCATTTTATGTCAAGAAGTTCCCAGTAATAGGTGCAGAGCGTGTCATGCACACGCTGATGTGAGACGTGGCCATAGGTGTATTTTACCGCGGTTCTACTGGGGGCTATTGTAACTTTTTTTTTAGATGGCAGTTGCTCTTAGTGGTACCCTGCGGCGGTTGTTTATCTTTTGTTTAATTATATATATGCGTGCGTGTTTTTGTAAATCACCACGACAGGCCAGCGAAACCCTCATGTATCTTGAGGACACGAAGCGACCCAAGGATGACAGCTTTTTGCATCCATCTCGCAAGTGCCGTGGCATATTTTTGGCACGTGTGTATGGCGTTCAGGTTACGAACCAGTGATAGTTTTGCACCTCCGAGAGCACCCATCACAAGGACAATTACTTGCACCGAATATTTTGGGTACAGTCGTTGTAGCTCTCTTTTAAGGTCTTGATACCTCTCGTCTTTTTCTTTCTCCTTTGCAGCGGTGTTGTATTCGGACGGAGCCAAGTATTCGATCACGAATATAGTTCGTTTCTCCAAGTCTTGGAGAACAATGTCAGGCTTCGAGTGCGTAACCCGTGCTTCCCGTAATCGAGTGCTTCCCGAAAATCGTTGTTCCAGAAGTATATATATATATATATGAAATTTTACCGCGATATTGCTGGGAGGGGGTGCAATTTTTCCGATTAGCGCCCGCTCCCGACGAAATCCTGCGTTTGTCCTTATGACAAACTTTCAACTATATACAAAGGTGTTGAACATACATATATTTATCTATTCTACACATACCTAGTATACAAATTATAATTATATAAGCGTTTAAATGCATACTTAAGGTACAGCTCATTACGTTCCATTGATGAAATAGCTAAAATACGTAACTTGACGATATCTCGAAAACAGGATCAGCTAGAATTTCAATTCGAACGGATTTTTGATGCATATTCATTCCCGAATATCATCCCGTAAACCGATTTTATTACCATTCTTGTGATACCTATTCCTCCTTCCTGACCACCGTGCCTCCTGCCGACAGGAAATACGAAAAACCAAAAAGTGAGCTGATTCGTCATCTCGGAACGTCACAAGACCACAAAACGCGAGAACTTTTAGAAACTCAGCAAATCGGTGACAGAACGCCTTCGCAGTTTTTGAGACATCTACAAGGGCTAGCGAGTCGAGGCAATCCTTCCGACTCAGAAACATGCCACCTTGGAGCAAACGGCAGATCTCGCGGACGCGATCGCGTTAACAAACCCTTCAGGTCGTATAGACGCGGCATCGACAAGCGCCTTAAGCTTAGCCCCTATGCAAGCTACGGTCGAGCAGTTAACGTTGCTCACAACAAAAATCGCAGAGATGAGTACACAACTGTACGAGGTTTCGCACAGCGGAAACCCCGGTCGTAGTCAATTCCGAAACCAATCGCGAGACCGGCGTCGGAGCGTCTTCCGTACTTCGAACGCCGCCTCTTCGTTGCGGACCGCATGATAAAAACGCAGTTCCTAGTGGATACAGGAGCAGACCTCTTCGTTTACCCTAGCTCACTTATACGCGGACAATGGCAGAGGACAAACTACGAACTGTATGCAGCCAATGATACGCTCATACCGACTTTCGGGTTCAAAAATTTATCCTTAGATCTAGGTCTCAGGAGAGAGTACACCTGGCGTTTTGTGATTGCCGATGTATCGAAGCCTATACTGGGAGCAGATTTCCTACACCACTACGCACTTCTAGTGTATGTCAGAAATAAAAAGCTTCTAGATACGAACACGACTCTCGCTATAACAGGTCGAGTCGCTGCGTGCGAGGCAAGCTGGCTAGGAATACGTGCGATTTGAGGATCATCTCAGTGGTTTGAACTTTTGCACCAATACCCAGATATTACAAAACCAGCTGGAACGTTCCGTGGACCAAGGCACTCGACGAGACATTTTATCCAGACTACTCCAGACCCACCAGTCTCTGAGAAACCTAGAAGACTGGCTCCCGATCGTTTGTAACAGGCCAAAAATGAATTTCAGCAAATGGGTCAAATGGGCCTCGCACGATCTTCAAAGAGCAGCCGGTCAGCACCGCTTCACAAGGTTCCCAAAAAGGACAACCAGTGGAGACCTTGTGGGGATTACAGACGACTAAATGCCAGAACGATACCGGATAAGTACCCAGTTCCACATGTACAGGATTTCGCTTCTTCTTTCCAGGGAAAAACAATTTTTTCTACCATCGATCTCGTTAGAGCCTATTTCCAGATTCCCGTCACCAAAGAAGATATAGCGAAAACAGCGATCACGACTCCTTTTGGACTCTTCGAATTCCCTTTCATGAGTTTCGGTCTTCGTAATGCTGCGCAATCCTGCCAACGATTCATGAACGAAGTGCTGAGCAAACTCGATTTCCTATATGCATACATCGATGATGATCTCATAGCCTCAAAGTCAGAACAAGAGCACAAGCAACACCTTCGTCAGGTCTTTGAGAGGTTTCAAAGTTACGGCATCCTGATTAATCCTGCTAAATGTGTCTGGGGTGTATCTTCAGTAAAATTCTTAGGATTCGTGGTAACGCCTCAGGGTATTACACCTCTCCCTGAAAAAGTGGAGGCGGTGTTCAATTTCTTTAGACCTGAGATAGCCAAGCAGCTTCGACGTTTCTTAGGAACCATTTACTTTAACAGGATTGGAATTCCATAAGCAGCAGAAATTCAGGCACCTCTCAATGACCTACTTCAGGGAAACATTGAAGGAAAAGGACCCATGAAATTGAACCCGGAAGCTCTTGAAGCCATCGAAAAATGCAAGAAAAGTCTCGCTGATGCCATCCTCATTGCTGACCCAGCACCAGACGCAACCCTTGCCTTATTTTCGGATGCCTCAAACTTCGCGACTGGGGTCGTGCTTCAACAACACGTCAATGAAGAATGGCAACCCCTGGGATATTTTTCCAAGAAACTGAGCACTACTGAACGGAAATACAGTGCTTACGATCGCCAACTCCTAGCATTCCACAAAGATGTTAAACATTTCAGATGCATGGTGGAAAGCAGAGACTTCATCGTGTTCACGGATCATAAACCACTCACCTTTGCTTTTCAACAGAAAGCGGATAAGTGCCCACCACGACAGTTCAGATACCTCGATTTTATCGAACAGTTCACAATGGATATCAGACACATTTCGGGGAGTGACAATATCGTGGCTGACGCTCTCTCCAGGATAGAGGAATTGTCAACTGGGATCGATTTCGCGGCCCTTTCCAAGGAACAAGAAACGGACTCGGAGATCCAAAAGTTACAAGATTCGGGTACAGCCTTGCAGTTTAAACGAGTTCGACTTCCAGGAACAGATACAACTCTGTACTGTGACGTCTCAATGCCGACAGCTCGACCCTTCATAACGATATCTTTTCGTCGAATAGCCTTATATTCTTTGCACCAGCTCTAGCGCTTAGGCGCCAAGGCCACAGCGAAGCTCGTCTCGCAATGTTACGTTTGGCCTCGAATGCAGGCTGATTGTAAGAGCTGGGCCCGAGCTTATATACAGTGTCAGCGCTTAAAAGTCTCGAGGCATGTGTCCTTACCCGTAGCAGATTTCGTTCCGCCGTCATCTAGGTTCGAACATGTCCACCTAGACATCGTTGGACCTCTCCCTTCATCACAGGGGTATAGGTATTGTCTCACTTGTGTTGACCAATTTTCTCGTTGGCCCGAGGCAATTCCTATAGAGGACCTCGAGGCAACCACCGTGGCAAGAAATTGCCTTTCCGGGTGGGTTGCCAGGTTTGGAACTCCTCTTGGCATTGCAACAGACCAGAGTCGACAATTTGAGTCACACATGTTCCGGGAATTAAACAGTCTACTCGGAACTCAACACCTTCGCACGGCAGCGTACCACCCAGCTTCAAACGGACTAGTCGAACGCATGCACCGGCAACTTAAGACTGCAATCAAGTGTCATGCAACAGATTCGTGGACAGAAGTGCTTCCCATCGTTCTCCTGCTTATTCGATCGGCCTGTCGCGAGGAGCAAAAATCGACTGCAGCCGAAATACTCTACGGAGAAACGTTGCGCCTACCTGGCGAGTTCCTGGCACCACGCGAAACTCGTGCGAATCAGGTTTCCTGAAAGTTTGTACAAGATCTGAAGCAGCATTTTCAAAATCTCAAACCAGCTCAAGTCTCCCATCACGGCGTAAGGAAACCCTTCATTTTTAAGGGCTAAACACGTGTTCGTGAAACGAGGCATTCCCAGCGGGTCCTCGCAAGCAACCTACGACTGACCATTTCCAGTGGCAAAACTTTCGGTGTCATTATTAAGGGCAAAAATATCACAGTGTCCATTGACAGGTTGAAGCTTGCTTACACATATTCGGAAGAAGAGAACCTAGCACCAGAGAAAGAGCTCATACAGGGACAAATACAGCAGCCAGTTCTGGAACAAGAAAAGAAACACTCTGAGAAACCAGGGATTCGAACGCGGCCTGGCAGACACGTAAGGCTCACAGAGAAATTTTAAGGGAGTTTCGCATAACTTCTGCAGTCATATTTCGTTATTCTTCTTATCGAAAATTTTTCTTTTCTCATTCTTTTAGGTCTATGTTTTATATGCATATGTATGTATGTATATGTATGCATATATATATATATATATATATATATATATATATATATATATATTTTCTTTAAATTTCTGGTATCTACTATTATTATTTTTTCTTATTAAGTCACTTTGACGACACATATTTCTTGTAATCGTGTTTTCGTACCATTCTTTATATCTGTCGTGGGGGTTAAGGCGTAGGCTTTGGACCCACTCCGTCGGCTTGCGGGTTCGATTCCCGCCTCGCACTCGGGAAGAGCCTCGGTGGCCCATGCGGTGAACACTTGCCTAGCAAGGTAGTTGTTCATCTCCGGAGAGTCGTGGGATCGGTACCTGTAGAGAAAAAGGTTCTCCAAGTACTTGAGGCTGTTGCTCTTGGTGGTTAGGAACCCACCTTAAGCTGTAGGTCCCCCTTCCACCACGAAGTAAGTATGTGGGGGGGTGTGTAAAGGAATAGGGAAGAGTTACAAGAAAAATGTAAACCCTTAGGGAACACATTAAAAGCTTCCATTCCAAAATTCCAATTCCACTAGCAGGGGGGTATATGTGGCGACCTATAATTCTAAATGTGTTTGTTTTATTTAGATTATTTTCGTCCGGAGTGTTCGAGAGTAAATTGTACATAACTTTGCTTTTCTTAGCATAGGTAGCTTTCGCCTTCACTTTCAGGGCAAATAATACTTTCAGGCTGCAATTAGTCAACGGACCATCACGTCCTACCCAGGTAGAGCGTGGTTGTGACATCTTCCTATATATAAGTTTTTCTGGCCAAAATAGTTGCAGCATTGTAAGGGTCAGTCAGCACTACTGATTTTCCCGGTTTTTGGCGGGCAGTAACTTTTGGGACTTTGTCTTGACTCTCTCGCGCGCCCAGCAACTCCGGTTAACGTTTCGTCCTTTGTTCTCTTTTAATGAATAAATTTTCACTACATACTGCACTTTTTACCTTGTGAATTTACTTTTTAACCCATCCGTTAAGAACAAATTATATGCCTAACAGAGGCCACATCCGACGACAGATAATGTTCATCCGCCTCATGATAACAATTATCTGCCGTCGTATAATTATAGTTTTCAATTGTTTGCAGCGTTTTTATCCCACTTCAGATAAATAGTATCTCGGGGATTCACTGTGATGCAATACCTGCGCATGTTTTGTGGTAAAACGCTCATGCAAAATAATAATAACGTAAGAATCCTCCAAGAATGTTCTATAGATGAGATACTATTTGACAAGAGTTTATATGGTTTGGGCTGGCGTACCCAGAGGCACACCAAGGAAAGAGTGAATGAGAATGGAATGAAATGAAGAATGGAATGTGTGAATGAGACCCTTATTCGCAAAAATAAGCAACACGGGAATTCTAGATCAATCTAAAAATCTATACCCCCCCCCCCCCCCCCATAATAATGCCTCCTACAATTCCCTTTCTTACCGAGTGAGTCACGCTTACCCCAACGGGGATATGGCCTAATGGTGAAATAATAATAATATGCGATATATAGATACGCGATATATAATAATGAAAATAATAAAAAAATAAAAATAATAATATGCGAGCGCATAATGAATGCACCTGCAAGTGATAGCAACTGCCGAGCGTGCAAGCAAGAGCCAGAAACACTTGGACATGTTCTCTGTGGATGCTCTAAATATGCACGCTACGGGTACATAGAGAGACACATTGCGGCTCTAAAAGTGTTATTACCATCTTAGGCACTTGTATGGTGGGGAGCGGAAAGGCACCCCTGTGACTGGTTACAGAAATAATGTTGGTCAAACTCCTACCCCTTTCCAACGTCTCATGGGGGGCAGAAAGGCACCCCTGTGACTGGTTACAGAAATTATGTTGGTCGAACCCCTACAA
>CAKNXH010062591.1:324598-356713 GCA_932178445.1 Andricus quercusramuli
TATGTATGTATGTATATATATATAATTTTTATAAAATTTTACTTTATTAAATTGTCCAATTATTGTGAGGACAACACACTTCTGTAGATTATATTACAAATTTCATTAATTTATCCAATTATTGTAATGGCAACACACATTTGAAATTTATGCAAACATTACCAAAGACATACAGGACTATACTTAACCAAAATTGAAATAATTTTCTTATTTGAACTAAATTCTTACACTGCGTCCCTTATAGATATTTTTGTAACTGTCTTTTCTAGAATAAAAATTAACCAGTGATGAGGGCCACCATTGTGCGCCGAAACGTTTGGTTCAATTACAAATTAATTGAATTATTTATTCTGACCCAAAAGCCAAAATCAACATCCAATATTATAAACAATTATTTCCATCGAGGGTCAATAGAATCTCCACACTGAGTATTATCGATTTTAGTATTTATATTTTCAGAACTGGGGGTTCACGTTTTAAACTTTTGATGTTCGTATTTTTCTAGTAGTGAAGCTTAACAACTCAGCCAAAAAAATACTAGAGTAGGGGAAAGTTGCCTAAGACGAGCCCCCTTCCATATTTACAAAGTTCATACGCTTAAAAAAAAATAAAAAATTGATTAGCATTTCGAACTCGAAAGTTCATTGCCTCACTACCCGATTCGGGTAGTGTTTCTAGGTGGATAAATACTACCAGTGTGGGTCCACCACACCCACGACGAGTCAACAACACGCAGTATTCCCCGAACGGTCACCCATCCAAGTACTAACCGCGCCCAACACTGCTTAACTTCAGTGATCTAACGGAAACTGGTGTTTTCAGCGTGGTATCGCCGTTGACTCATACGCTTAAAACTTCGAAAAATGTTTAAAAGGCAATGAGCTTCGATGTTGAAAAAAATATGTATTTGTCTCGTCTTAGGCAACCCGGTATCCTAGACGGGCCCCTTTTTAAAATCAAAAAAGCTTTGTAATTGAACACTAGATATTGATGAATTCTATTCGTTCAAGGACTCAATATTTATGAAAAGTTGTATAATTTCAATTATTATCCATCTTAGATCAAGAATTTACTGATATAAATCGAGAAAACAACGTATTAAAAAAAAAAATCTCAGTCATGATGCAAAAGCAATAAAGAGGTTAGGTAAAGGTACGATTGATTGGCGGGAAATTTAAAAATCTGAAATATTTTCTATATCACTTTGGGAATTCTTGAATTATTAAATTTTGAAGAGAAACAGGTTTTAAATCTTCAAATTAAAGTTATCGTTTCACTTCTTACCTGATGTTTTCAACACTCTTCTCTGTTTTTCTGCAACAAATTTTTCGAAGAATATGCAAAATACATACAAGCTCAACGCATTTTAACCGGAAACTTACGAGTAAAAAAGATTTCGCTCTTACCTGCATTCTTCTAGCCTAACCGGGCTTGTCTTAGGAATTTCGCATGATCACAATTTTTAAAATATTTGTATTAAACAGCATAAAAATTAATTAAACGTAAGTTCCAATTGCAAAGTTTTCAAAATTATCTACCAAAAAAAAAGTAACTCACTCCATCAAATCATTAGAAGTCATTTAATCACAACTTCTAAAACAGGTAAAAGTTCTTTCTCTCACGTACAAAAATCATTTTTCCTTTCTGCTTTGTTAATTTACTTCCAGTGCAGAAAAAAATACTTCCAAAATAACAATAATTCTGCTGAGCACGTATTCGCATGCGTAAATTATGACTATAACGTTTTCGTACAAAAATATTCAGGGTGTCCCGTCTTAGGAGGGGACTCGTTTTATGCAACTCTCCCCTAATAAGTAAATAGTCATTTGAAAGCTGAAAGTGTTCCACGTAAATGAGCTTAAAGACGTTAATGTAAAAAAAATTTTGTGCTTTGCAGACTGAAAAATGTAGAAAAAGTAAGGAATTTCGGGCACATTTAAGAAGAGTCAAGTTTAGAGCCTTATTCCTTATACAAGAAGCAATGGAAAAATTTGAAAAAATTCATGAGTATGAGGAAAACATTTGTGAACAATTTGCAGTTGACAAATTTGAGAAATAATAAAAATGGTTGCTTAAAATTATAAAAATGTACAACTACACTATCTTCAGTTTTAATGAAGATATTAAAGCGATTCAAACTTCAACCTGTAGCGGATAGGCTTTGTAATAATTTACAATCTCCCGGAAGGTTGCGATTGTTTTATTTTTGATGGAAATCGCGATATTTTGGGACATTTTTTTTGTTGGAAAGTAACTGTTAGAAACCAGCGGGGGTGCATTTTTTTCCTGCCGGCCATAAGAGGCGTCAATGTCTGGGTAGGAGTTCAGAGGCACGGTTTAAAGAAAGGCACCAACGGTTGGCAGCTAAAAAAAAATGCACCTTCGCTGATTTCTGACACTTACTTCCCAATAAAAAAAATGTCCGAAAATATCGCGATTTCCACAAGAAATAAAATAATCACATCCTGCCGGGCGATTGTACATAATTACAGAGCCCATTCGTTACAGTTTGGAATTTGAATCGCGTTAATATCTGCATTAGAACTGAAGATAGTATGGTTATACATTTTTTTATTTCCAAGCAACAATTTTCATTATTTCTCAAATTTGTCTAATAGTTTGTTGCCGAAAAAAAAAATTTTTCCAGCCAAAACAGAGGTGACGCCCCTATTCTGCAATTGCACCGATAATAAATACCTACTTAATTAGAAAAAGACAGTTTAAAATTTTTGTTAAAACTTTTTTGAGCTGTAGCTTATGAGGATGGATTTTTCATCAAATTTCAACTCGTAGGTTTAGCGCAATGGTTAAGACTCCCGACTGCTATCACAGACAAAACTGAGGGATCAGTAATGTTGCGGCTCAAGTAAAACTTGGGATCATTTAGAACTTAGGCTCTAAAGGAACTCTTACTAAGGGTTCCTTTTTAGTTTGTTTAAATCCGATAGATGGCCATCGGCGGTTGCCGACGTTTTCAACTGCGCATGTGCCCAGAAGAGCGGGCCTATTTGAAATCAATAAATACTATGAATAGTCACACAGATAAATATTAACAAAAGATTTTTATTCTCATTTAAAACAAATTAAATTGAATCAGAAATACCTAGCTTCTTGAAAAAATGTTATATTAACCTAATATCGCAAGTGTTTATTATATCATTTTGAATAGTCCCGCGCTTCTTGTGCATGCGCAGTAGAAAACTTCGGATTTGCAACACAACCTTAAAAACTGTCACATTTCATGTGCGATATCTTCCTTTCAAGAATGACTAATGTCTATGATTTTAGTTTCTTTATTAAATTCTTTCCATTTTGGGTTCCTTTTCAGCAAGAGAGGTTCCTTTTTGTTGCAGCTCCGTTGGAACCAAAAATTGGTTCTAATAGAAACCCCAGTTTTTTCTGTGAAAGGCAGATACCTATAATTTTGTCGCCGATAGTAGTTGTATATAGGGTCGTTGGGGTCGCTGATTACGCATACATTGATAGATTTTCAAAATTCAAGATGGAGGATCCAATATGGTGGACCAATTTGCTGAAATTAATGCTATTATTTTTGTCGTTTTTAGGACCGCTGATAACGAATACTTCATCAGCTTTCCATATGAATAATATTGAGGCCTAGGATTTTCTTGAAGTTCTTGATTCTATGGAATCAGTATTTGAAAATGAATAATTTTATGTTTAATGTACCTGTTACTGCATAAAACTTAAATTGTTCAGTGTGATATTAATAAATCGAATTTTATAACTCGGAACTTTGTGCATGATCTTTTTCACTACTTTCACGTCTTAGCAAAGGACTTTTTTAATAACACTAAATTAGTCTCTTGAGCTGCCGGTAAACTGATTTACGTATTTTAATTAGTTTGGTAAACGTTATTACAATTTGTTCCAGTATAATATATAAAACTGCAATCGAAAAAGTCAGGAATAAATACGAAAAATTGGTGCATGCGTTGGATGACGTCACTATCTGCGTTTTCCAGGGATGTCAAAAAATCAAACCCTCCAAGAAAATCTCAGGCTAGCAAATTATTCATATGGAAGACTGACAACATATTCGTAGTCGGCGTTCCTAAAAACCACAGAATACAAAAATCCACAGGATGAATTACTTCATTTAGGCCACCGTTGTGGATCCGCTATCTCGAACATTCGAAATCTGATAACGGGTATGTAATCAGCGGCCCCAAAAACCTTCATATACTAATTATTACCACAATCAGAATTAATTTCAACAAATTTGTCCGCTATATTGGATCCGCCATTTTCAATTTTGAAAATCTAACAATGTATTCGTAATGAGCGACCCCAAACCCTCAGTTCTGCAAATTTAAATGCTAAAATCGATTTTTTTCAAAAAGCCCCTATCCGCCGATTTTGATTTTGAATTCAAAATACTCCTGGGATGCCTAGGTATCGAATCCATCAAGAGAAACCCAGGTTGGCAGACTTTCGATTAAAACCCCTTTCAAGCAGACGGTGTCGTATTTCTGCGTATCTCTGACAGAGACGCGGTATTTAAGACCAATTTATAGTTGAAATTAATTGATTTACTTAATTTGAGTTATAAATGAAATTCAGTTATTCTTGAAAGTCAGAATCTTGTATTACTGTGTTTCAAAAGTCTCCATATCAAATTTGTCACGATAGTAATAAGTATCGTGGTAAATTCAACTGTGGAAAAAACAGCGTGTAGTTGTATACTCACACTCATCTTCGTAAATTTTACATCGCAATGCAGTAAAACCGACTTCAGTCTGCAGTCAGGGGGGTGAGCCACTGCTTAATATTCTTTTCTAACTTTTTTGATAATATGAATTTTTACAATATTGTCAGGATGTGGGGCTATGCTAGTTACTATACGAGTATACGGTGTAAACTGTCTCTATCTCATGCAACTGTTTCTTTTCTGTGATATCATAAAAAAAATTGGTAATTGATACCTTTACTTTTGCTTATACATACTTGCCACTCATAGACACAGTGAAATAGTTTTTCAGGAACTCTTTTATTCCTGTTCGGTAAGTTTTACTATACGTTCAGCTTATACTTCTAGAACTGGAACCTGGAAAACGAGATGAAGGACAACTTGAAAGAAGCGGAAATCGCGCGCAAGGTGAAACACAAGCATCGATCGTGTATGCTTGTATAGCGTTCTGCTCTTCGAAACTGCACAACGTGACGAGAATAAACATAATGCCCCTTTCAGCTCGTATCACGCATCTGTATTCCGTAGTCAAGGGACGTCGAAGAATCTCAATTATTTCATGAAGGGAAGAGGCGCGATGCTATGCGTACCTCTTTCGACCACTATTTTCCTTTATTTTTCGCGCTACACAGCGACGAGATTACGTTACAGTTGCTGTCTTATTAAAAAGAACCGGCATACATCACTCTTGTTTTCTCTTCCGAGCATGGTGCGAATACCTCTTTTTTATCCTGCTCTTCCATTTTTTCGCATTTTTACATGTCTTTCCGTAAATGCACTTTCGCGGAATCGAAGGAATTTCATGAATCCTCCTAATCGCCTTCTGCAGTGCCTTATTTATCGCTCCGCGATCAGGATCAGACTCGGGGTTTCAAGTTATTCAGGTTTAGCTCTCGAGTTTTACTCGCTGTTAACATTCCTCCATTTACAAGTTTGACCTTTAAAAATCACAGATTTCTTCAATATATTTTTTATTCAATGCTATTTCAAAAAAATACAACCTGCAAATTTTCTTTTTTATATTTTGACTATTTTCTTATCAGATTGAGATTTTTTATAATTCTAATCGATACAATTTTATTCCCTTTTTGGGCATGTTGCTAGGATTTCGTTGGCTACACCGGAAACTATCGTTGCATATTTGACCTCATCGTTGCCCCTGTCCCAGGAACTAGCCTTCGACCTTTCAACCTTGTCCTTCGACACAATGACAGTTTATTTTCAAGAAAGTTTTACCCTTTACTTCTGACAGCCGGCCCTGATTTTTGATACATGACATATGACCCAATTACCTTTCTCCTTCAACCCCTGGCTTCATATTTTTGAAATGAGATTAGAAAATTTACAATATTTTCACAAATATTTTCACAGCAAAAATTATTTAATAAAATGGGAAATATATTTCTGATTGACTAGAAATTACCTTCACAGCAAAAATTATTTAATAAAATAGGAAATATATTTCTGATTGACTAGAAATTACCTTCCTTGAGCGCACAAACAGATAGAAACAGATGGTACAATTTACGAGCAAACATCCGGCATTTCCGGCGTTGATTCGATAGTGCGAGCACATAAGAATTTGTGCAATTACAGTAATTATAAGTGCACCTCTACTTTGTTGCGTCCGCCGCAATAGGCATCGTGACAAAGTTATTATTATTATAATTGTAGCCGTTGTCCAGTGGAAGGTGGAGGTGGGCGGCGACAATAATAGCCTAATGGTAGCTGTGGAGCATGTAAGCCTACTAATTTACCTCTCCATTGGTCTCTCTCACTCTCTCGATTCGCTTTCAATTTTTTTCTCCCTTGTTCTTTCCCCCCTTCTTTGTCGTCACTCGACACTCAACGTCGAACAGCTACCGGCTACTGACCACCGGGTGTTGGGTTCATAAAAGACGCATTAACCAAATAAATAAAATTGACCCACAGCTATATGACTATGCTGCCGTGCCGGTTTGATGGAGTTTGTCAATCTGAGGGGAGCTAACGAGGATAGACAGGGAAAAATGTTATTCAATTGCTCGGAATCGCACCGCGACTTTTTCTATATACTCGTATACAGATTATATTATATTCTCAGATTAATTCCAGTTGAAGGATTTCTGAAGTCAGGGTTCATGTTTTATGAAAGTAAACTTCATCTTGTGATAAGGGTAAATAATAACTATAATATGCAATCTTGTATGTTATGACTCTTAATTACTAGCTCAGGAACTGTAATAAAGTTGTGCAAGTTTTTTCAGGGTCATTTGATTACTATAGACTGTTTGAAGTTGTGCATTTCAAGATGTACAACTCAAGGGGTGATAATAACCCTCATCAAGTACGACGACTCCCGTCCGAGTAATGACCGAGCCAAGCATTGCTTAATTTCGATTATCGAACGAGAAGCCTTAACAAATGCTGGACAAATGTTTAAATGTACTTAAACAAACATATGTATTTCTGAGAGAACTAAGAAGAATAAAATCCTAACATTTTATGTATTTATAAAGAAGAATTGTATATAATTTTGTCTTGTTGTTCGAATAAACAAAAATTTTACTTTTCATGAGAAAAACATTTTTTCTGTAATTTGCAAAAAAGTGCCAGTTTTTCCACCTGTTTTTGGTGTAAAAAGTGACCGATTTTTGGTCGATGACATGGCGCATGCGCAGCGCCGACCTTTCCGGGCAACAGTGAAAAAAGTGGACGGATGGAGTGGAAAAAGTAAATGGACTCAGTGACAAAAGTGAGGCACAGTGGAAAAAGTAAATAAAGTGCAAACTACTTCGTGTTACTCCGGGAGTGTACGTGCTGCCTCGGGTGTGCTCGTGCATCGTGCGCAGCCAACTTCATTCTATTTTCCGACTACGTCCCTAACCTAAAAACACCGCCAGTTTCTCCGCAAATACGGTGTTATTGTTGCGTCAATCGACAAAAAATCGCCTTCTTTTTACACAAAAAACAGGTAAACAAAAACTAGCACCTTTTAAACAAATTATAGAAAAAGTATCATGTCCCACACATTGAAAAAGCGACGATTTAAAACTCGTGTGATAGCCACCCTCGCTCTGCTCAGGTGGCTAACTTCACACTCGTTTTAAATCTCTCGCTTTTTCAACTTGTAGCACAATATTTTATTATTTTGTAGAAAAGTCCTTTCATGTGAGAATTTGTGAATTGTTGCTTTCGGTTAAAAGATAAGTGCAAATTGTAAAAGACTTTTTCTTAGAGAAAAAAAACCTTAAAAATTAAAATTGCCCTTATTCGAAGCCTTCGTGACCAACACTTTACGAGATAAATAAGCAGGATAAGAGTTTTCAGAGAATCCTGCGTTTTGATTAATTTTCATTATTATAAAAAATATTCCGAATGGACATTACTTGTTAGATCATTATAAAGCGGAATGTTGATTGTACTCAAAAACTTTTTTTCTGGAATTCGGAATCCAAAAATGTCAGAGCAGGAATTTGGCACAGTTCTGTAATATTATTAATTAACATTTTTTAAGCAATCTTTTTTTGAAAAGTCTTTTTTACCCAGAAGATTGAAAAAAATAATTACAGCTTCCTTCTTTAACGGCCAAAATTTTCAGATTTTTTCAAAAACTATAGACATGAAAAATTATTGTTTATTACATTTTGTTACTAAGAATGTGAAAAACTTTGTTCCAATCTGAAAAGTTGTTTTTTAACGAAGTGAATTTTCCACAGTATTTTTTTGCATAAAATTTTATTGTTTTCAAAACATTGGTGAAAATAAAAATAAATATTACTATGAAAATAATATCAACAAACGTTAATTTTATTCGGCAGCGTATGATGAGCCAACAGTCGGCAAAAAACGTAGGTCTGTAGATAACAATTGGGTATGTTGGCCAAGCTCTAGCTGGTAAAGTTGGCACGCCTATTGGATGGTTGGACCGACTTTGGGTCGATGGAAAGTTTGAACATAGGAATGCTAACAAAGTGCGCTTTTTTCAAGTTTATTTTATCTATCTTTAAACCAGAGACGACAATCCAATTAAATGTATTAACAAATCGTTTTAATTTTCACCTCATTGTTAATTAACAATATATGCACTAGTCTGGCTTGGTGCAAGTTTTGAGTATTTTATTAGAACGTCCACTCAAACATTATAAACAAAAAATTTCCTGACATATTCTGTTGCAGCAAATTCCTACATGCGCAGCATTTAGAAAAGAAAAATAATAGAAAATGGTTTATCATAAAAAATGTTACATATTGCCAGTTAATCACTTTTTCTAGGTGCTGCCTGCGCTTGCACGCTTGATGCAAAAACCCTTCTTCTAGAATGCAATAAATTACCTTATATTATTAAAAAATTACCATAAATTATCTGAAATTATCGGCAAAATACGTGGTCAAACGTACATACATACTTATTACACTTATCATAAAGAATATAAATAAATACAATATTTTTCGCATTACATTTTTTTTTGTAGGATCACTAGATTAAAAATGTTTGAGAAACCGATAATGACAAGTTTGGATAGTGCAATAATGAGTAATTGAATTGATATATTTTTACTAATAGTCAGTGACTTAATTCTAGCTACAGTAATTAGAAGAATTTAACTGACCATCAGTTATATTTTACTAATTATAATTTAGAGCATTTCGTAACAAATTCAGGGAATTTTTGATTTGAAAAACAATAAAAACGAACCATTAATTACGGTAAGTTTAGACAGAAAGCAGTACAACTGCAACATAGAAGACGATACGCCGGAAAATCCGGTTGAAACAAAATGTGAGTCTCTGAGATTAGGGATATCATTAACAACTGTGTTTGCACAGGTAAAGGTGCTATATTAAAGATTATATCATTCACTTAAAGTTCGTTTATTCAAATTCAGTTATAGACTAAGTTACAATGAGTGGTTAAACTAAATATTTCAAAATGCGCGAAACAGGCTATGAGTGCAACCCGATCGTAGTCTCGTTAAGGATGGTTTTAGACTACCGCAAATGTTCCTGAGCAGTACTGGCGACACGCAAGTATGGATTCCAATGTTGCCAGAAAGGTAGAAGTGAAGAACATTTCAAAATTTGGAAATTCGAAGATAACTGGCAACCCTGGATTTTACCTGACAATAATGAGTGAGATCGATTGAAGGCTGTCGGTGCCTTAAGTTCATTGGGGGCGATTATCTTATGGTTTGGATATGCCGATGGCCAATTGAACCGTCTTCAAGTTTTCTTCAACGAGAGACCGAAAGATACTAAGTCTATGCCTTGAAACTGTGCATACCATCATAACCATAAAAATAAAATTTCAGTCGGCTGTAGGAAAATATTTCTAAAGAGCAGATGTACAATATTGAGGTACAGAAATACAGGCTACAAATTCAAGCTTACTTTAAAATGGAAAATATGAGTCACACTGTCGAACATTCCGCCCACTTTGAAACGTCTCCTTTCGAAACAATCAACATTCATGCAAAAATTCAATTCAATAATAGCATAATATAACTTATAATCTAGTAAAAATTCAGATAACTACTATTGGAAATAATTAGTACAAATCCACATAACTACTATTGGAACAATAGAAAAGAACATATTAAATGCTAATTGCAGGTTACAGAATCCTCAATGGGCAAGACACACAGCTTTGACACTGGTCAATCCAGAACAGAACCGCGGATTCTAACTGAAGCAACACGTATTACACCGCCTTTGCCTGGGTGAAGCTCCGTAATACGTCCAAGCTGCCACTTGAGAGGGGGCAGATTATTCTCTTTCAAAAGAACCAATGATCCTAATTTTATGGGATCGAAATTGATGCGGGACCATTTGTACCGCTGCTGAAGCTGGTGCAAATACTCCTTTTGCCAACGTGACCAAAAATGTTGGACAATTTGCTGCGTATGCTGGTAACGATTCAATCGCGATACTGGAAGGTGATGTAAATCTGGCCGTGGTAATGCATGCAATGAGTCTCTAACAAGGAAGTATCCAGGAGTTCGGGGCTGAAGGTCATTAGAGTCATTGGATAAGGGAGATAGAGGACGGGAATTCAAACAGGTCTCTACTTGAGTTAAGACAGTGTATAACTCTGCGAACGTGAGTTGAGATTCGCCGATGACTCGCTTCAAGTGATTTTTGACCGATTTGACAGCGCTTTCCCATAACCCACCAAAGTGAGGTGCATGTGCAGGAATGAAATGCCAATCTATTCCTTCCCGAGACAGGGAATTGATTATACGTTCTTGATGTTTTGGATCAGAAAGGAGTCTCGCTAGTTCGTTGAGCTCATTTCGAGCGCCGACAAAATTCTTCCCGTTGTCTGAGTACATGTTTTGAGGACGACCTCGTCGAGATATAAATCTTTGTAGGCAACTTAAAAATGCATCCGTTGGTAAATCTGTAGACAGTTCTAAGTGAATGGCCTTTGTAACAGTCCGATTTCGAGTCCTGTCCTGTACGAAATACGGCCCTGCATAGTCAACTCCGCAATTGGTAAAGGGACGAGAAGGTGTTACTCGTGCCGCAGGTAGACTCCCCATGATGTATTCCGTGCCCACTGGTTTGGCACGGAAACAACGTACGCATTTCCGAATAACATTTTTGATCATATTTTTACACGATAGTGGCCAAAATCGCGTTCGTAGAGAGGCAATCACGCCCTGACAACCGGCGTGCATTAGACGGGTGTGTTCATCTTTAACAATTACATGTGTTACCAGATGATTTGAAGGCAAAATGATTGGGTGCCTTTGGTCATAGGGAATAAGTGCATGATTCAGTCTGCCGCCCACTCTGAGCAGTCCTGAATCGTTGAGAAATGGGTTGAGTAATTTAATATTACTCGATTTTGCGATTTCCTGTTTTCGTTTAAGGCAAGAAATCTCATCTTTAAACGATTCGGCCTGTGCTAACCTTATCACGCGATTCCTGGTGCATAGAATTTCTCGTGGCTTCAGAAATCCTATTTTATAATCAGTTGTTGGCCTTGATAAGTTATCTCTTACTCGATAAACGTATGAGAGAACCCTAGTCAAAACTGTGAAAGAGGAGAATCGTTCAAAAATACTAGGTTCTTTCCTTTCTACTGTAACCTGATTTGAGGTGCACTTTCTTTTACCAGGTGCATCCTCAAGGTCTAGGTCTGGTGGTTTTGGCCAGTGGTTCGAGTCCTGTGATAACCATGCTGGTCCATGCCACCAAAGTTCAGAGTCCTTTAATTCCGCAGGATCGATTCCTCTTGAGATGATATCAGCTGGATTCTCCGGAGATGAAACGTGATTCCAAACGCCCTCTTTCGTGAGTTCCTGGATTTTTGTGCATCTTTTGGCGATGAAGGTCTCCCACTTACAAGGGGGTGCTCGAATCCATCCAAGAGTGATTGTTGAATCACTCCAGAAAAATGCCTGATCAAAATTCATTTCCATCGACGAGATTACCTTTTCTGAAAGTTGTGCAAGTAAGAGTGCACCGCAGAGTTTAATTTCGGCAAACAAATCGTTTCCATTGGGGCTACCCTTGACTTTGCACATAAGAGATTTACAGAGATTTTCCCCTGGTCATTCATGCAACGTACATAAATTGATGCACCATAAGCCTTTTCTGAGGCGTCACAAAAACCATGGAGTTCTATTGTGATAGGGTTTTCACACAAAATGAGTCTGGGAATACTGATTTCATTCAGCTGATTTATTTTTATTTTAAAATCCATCCATTCAGTGTGTAATCGTTGGGGTAAAGATTGATTACAATCCAACTTAATTTTCCAAAGTCCTTGAAGAATGATCTTTGCTCGTATCGTCGCGGGGCCGATGAGCCTGAGCGGATCAAAGATTTGAGAAATGAGTGACAGAATTGTTCGTTTTGTCACTGTATGCTGCTCAGGGATCTTCACTGAGTATTTGAGTTGATCTGACTGAATATTCCATAACAGGCCTAGTGTTTTTGGATCCTTATCTCCTTGTATCGCTCGAATTCCATCCAATGAGTCTTCTGTAGCAAACACCCGCTCATCATTTGACGCCCATTTCCTCAGGAACAAACCAGCTGACTCCAAAATCGACGAGAGCTCATCCTTGAGTATTCGCGCTTCGTCGAGAGAGTCTGCACCTGTCAAAAGGTCGTCCACGTAGAAATCAGAGATGATTGCTCTACTCGCGTTTGGATATTGCTCTTTGCTGTCCTCTCCAAGTTGTTGCAGGCAACGTGTTGCCAAATAAGAGGCTGCTTCAGTACCGTATGTGACCGTATTCAGCTCGTAGACCTTTATAGGCTGAGTGCTATCCGATCGCCATAGGATTCGCTGAGTCTTCCGTTGCTCTTTGTCGACGTAAATGCGGCGGTACATTTTCGCAATATCTGCAGAAAGTACAGTTTTGTGCTTTCTAAATCGCAGCACAATTGAAAACAAATCGTCCTGAACCATGGGTCCAACTTGCTGGACTTCATTCAGTGATATTCCGCAGGAATTTTTTGAAGATCCATCAAAGACCACACGAATCTTAGTAGTCGTGCTATCGGGTTTCATCACCGCGTGATGAAGAAGATAATATATTGGAGGGTCAGACTCAATTTGATGTGAGGCCACCTCAGTCATGTCACCCGAGGCTTCGTATTCCTCCATAAATTCCAGGTATCCGTTCTTGAGTTGTGCATCCTTTTCTAACTTCCGTTCCATTGTACCTAATCGCTTTTTCGCGATCTCGAAAGAATTTCCTAGATCCATTACCCGGTCGCAATAAGGGATGTTGACAATAAATCGCTCGTCCCTAGCGCGTTTTGTTGTTGCGATAAAGTGCTGCTCACAAACATTTTCTGTATCGAGTTCCTTTGCGCCTTTACTAGAGGAAATCTGATCTAATTCCCAAAATTTTTCAACTTGATTATGCAACTGCTGGTTGGTGACAACGTGATGACAAGAAGTCTTGCACTTTCTAATATTCTTCGAAGCTAAGAGATTTCCTGCTAGTACCCATCCTAACGCGGTTTGCTGAAGCACTAAGCCTTCTCGAAGTGATCTAATCTGTCCTACACATAACAATTCCCAAAATAGGCCAGCCCCGATTAGCAGATCCACCTGCGGATTCTTAATTGTTGGATCGGCAAGTTGAATATGAGAAGGAATCTGGACGTTTTCCAAATCCTTTGGCGAGTCAGGCGTATATTGAGTGATACATGATGTGACCAAGCAGTGCAGTGAAGTTTCATATTGACCAAACTTAGACCTAATGACTGCACACGTCCTTTTTCTAAGATTGAGTCCAATTTGCTCTACTCCGGAAATTTTAATATCAATCGCAGAAACAGGTAGTCCTAGCCGACCGCGACGGCATCAATCCTCAGTAATTAAATTCGATTGTGATCCCGTATCGAGTAAAACTCTACATTCATGAAAATTGCCTTTACGATCGCGAATACTCACAATTGCAGTTGATAGCACAACATACGGATCTTCATCGTGATCAAGCTTTTGCGATGATCCAACGATATGAGACGTGTGACAAATTAAATTTTCATGAGACGATTCTTGTTCTTGATCGATTTTTTTAGGCTGAGATTTCCATTCCATGTGCAGTAAGGTGTGATGCCTTTTTGCACATTTCCTACAAGATCCTGATTGACAGTTCCTATTTCTGTGGCCACGTGAGACGTAAGATTGCCACGATGTTTTTTATGGTTAGGTGCATTCGACTTAACTTGAGAGTTTGTGGGTAAACCTGGTTTTTCTATTTGAGCTCGGTGCAAAAATTTACTTTGATCTTCTAGAAAGCTTAAAGAATCCTTGAATTTTGGCAATTGCCCACACTTTGCTTGCTTCTTTTCCCATCCGCGTCTAGTATTTGGGTCTAATTTTTCGCTCATCAAAAACTGTAATAAGTTATCCCATTCGTCGGTAGGTTGGTTTAATGGCTTTAACGCGCGCAAATTATTGTTCATGTCGTCAATATATTGTCGCAATTCGGTGAACGATTCCTTAGCTACTGTCTTGAATTCACAAAGTGCTCGAACATGATTATATATAAGTGCATTCGAATCTTCGTATCGGTCCGTTAACGATTTCCATGCAATATCATAGTTTACATCTGAAATCCTTAACGACTGAATTACGCGAGCTGCACCCCCTGTAGGTGCTTGATTCAAATAATGAAATTTATCAATATTTGCAATGTCTCTATCGCGAACTATTGCCTTAAAGGAATCACGGAATTTTATCCAATTTTCGAGAGATCCGTTGAAGGTCGGCAACGGCATTCTTGGTAACTGGTAGCTCGAATCACCAGAACTTGTGATAAGAACTTGTGATGGTAAATGCATTTGTCACAAATTCACACTTCAATGTTCATTCAAATTTTTATTCAATTCTGAGTGCAAGATTGAAAAACATAACGTCCAAAGTTCAAAGAATAGAAATCTCAATTTAACAGTCCAAATTAAATAGAAATTTTCATCACTATTCAAATGATACGAAGCACAATGAATTGTGTATCAAAGTCTTGACACTATTACACGTCACACACAAATCACTGCATATGTAACTTCCTTGATCACCACTCACTGTACTTGCTTAACGAGTATAATCTCACGAGTGCTGTGAAATTATGAAGTTCATAAAGTCCTGAATCAAAGAATATGTTATATATTAATGGAATCAGAAATTAGTCACCAGTCACAAATAACTAAAACACATCCAATTGCTCGTCTACACAAGTCACAGAAGTTATTCACCAAGTCCGTGGTTATATGAAAGTGCACGATAATCATAACTAAATTTGTTCGCTGATTTTAACTGAATCCGGCATCGAAGGAACAATGTTTGCACGGGTAAAGGTGCTATATTAAAAATTGTATTATTCACTTAAATTTTGTTTATTCAAATTCAGTTTTAGACTAAGTTACAATGAGTGGTTAAACTAAATATTTCAAAATGCGCGAAACAGGCTATGAGTGCAACCCGATCGTAGTCTCGTTAAGGATGGTTTTAGACTGCCGCAAATGTACCTGAGCAGTACTGGCGACATGCAAGTATGGATTCCAATGTTGCCAGAAAGGTAGAAGTGAAGAACATTTCAAAATTTGGAAATTCGAAGATAACTGGCAACCTTGGATTTTACCTTACAATAATGAGTGAGATCGATTGAAGGCTGTCGGTGCCTTAAGTTCATTGGGGGCGATTATCTTATGGTTTGGATGTGCCGATGGCCGATTGACCCGTCTTCAAGTTTTCTTCAACGAGGGACCGAAAGATACTAAGTCTATGCCTTGAAACTGTGCATACCATCATAACCATAAACATAAAATTTCAGTCGGCTGTAGGAAAATATTTCTAAAGAGCAGATGTACAATATTGAGGTACAGAAATACAGGCTACAAATTCAAGCTTACTTTAAAATGGAAAATATGTGTCACACTGTCGAACAAACTGAAACAATGGTAAGGCAACTGGTGTGGATGGTATTCACGCTGGGATGCTTAACTACGGTAGCGAATATATACCTCACAGGCTGTGCGAGTTGATAAGGTTATGTAACTAGGGGGGGGCGGGGGGGGGTCCACATGACTAAGTACCGTCAGTGAAATACTTTCAAAAATATTTATTAATACGGTAATGTCAATAACAGACGAAAAGATCTGGATAGCTCCTAAGAACAATAAAAGCAATAGACGCAGTTAGCAAAGCGAGTGTGAGGGTAAATGTACAACTGAGTGACTGGTTTGATATTAGGCAGAGTGCCAAGAAGTTGTGTATCTCGGAACAGTGAATGTGCGTGGTTTAGCATTTGCAGTTGATAAGGTTGTAATAGCAGAGTCAATCGATGGCTTACAGAGAATGTTGAACAAACTGAATATTAGCATGAAGAACGTGGCCCTTAAAATCAACGTGAATAAAACAAAAAGTATGGTAAATAAAGGAAAGGATGAGAAAACAGTATGCAACATTGCTTTAGAGTCTAAAGGACCTAAACAGGCCCTCATACATTTTCGTCGAACTTGTCCTTCGACTCGTCCCTGATCCTTCACAGTAAATTAAAATTTGATATGAAGAAATGTAATGTATGTCTGAACAATGAGCCGCAACGAGCCATGACAGTAACGACCGTAACCCTATTCAGGATTCCTGGAAACCGAAGAAAAAAATGACAGAAAAACTTAATGGCAGCCACCACCTGCTGAAAGTGGTGAGCCCTGCCTTAGAGTCTTAGACTTAGACGATAAGAGGATATAACAAGTTGATAAGAACATGTATCTCGGTAGATTATTCACCACTGACGGAAAGATCGACGGAGAGATAGCGAGACGTATGAACGAGGGTAGGTGAAAATATGACAAATAAAGCTAAAATTTCATTGTATAATTCTGTACTAGCGAACACTGTGTTGTACGGTAGCAAAACCTCGACTTATCAAGAAAGGGATCGGAGTAAAGTTAACGCGGTTAGCATGCAATTCTTTTGTAAAATGTATGCAGTAAAAAGATAATGGACAAAGTCAGTAATAAGAGGATTCTCAACAAATGTTGTGTAGAAGAAACAGTGGTTGATACATTAAAAGAAATTTGTTAAGATGTTTTGGGCATGTTGAGAGAATAAAAAAAGAATGACTGATGAAACAAGTATATTTAGATAGAGTGAATGGTAGTGTATGCGGGGGCCGCCCGAGGAAAGAATGGTGGGAATGCGTGTATGAGTCACTAAATCAAAAAGATACGAGGGTTCCTTTTTTATTTTGAGCCTTGGCAATACTAGTGTTCACAGGTGCCATCTGACGTTTCCAATTGAAAGTTTGACCTTTTTAACCATAATCTTCTTTGGAACCTTATGTCATTTGACCATAACCTGTATTGTTTACAGTGACTTGAAAATATTGTGTCAGAGAAAAAATTGAATTTATAGTTGAACATTTTCGTGCGATGATTTTTTACGATTTCCGACGTGGATTATCTCATGAACAGTGCATCGATGAACTTTATTCGACTTTTGGCGACGAATCGCCATCAAAAACAACTATGTATCGATGGTTTTCCGAATTTAATGAGGGCCGTGGTTCGCTTACCGGCGAAGTTCGAGAAGGTCGTCCAAAATCAGTCGTTGTCTCAAAAAACATTGATGCTGTGCGTGAACTGATACTGAAAGATCGTCATGTGACTTGTCGTGAGATTCAGGCATCCTTAGGCATTAGTGGGGCCAGCATAAAGTCAATATTGCATGAACATTTGGCTGTCAAAAAAATGTGTTGTCGTTGAATCCCACATAATTTGACAATCTCTCAAAAAAGGCGGGTTTGTAGCGGTCATTTCAAGTCACTGTAAATAATACAGGTTATGCTCAAATGACAAAACGTTCTGAAGAAGGTTATGGTTTAAAAGGTCAAACTTTCAATTGGAAACGTCAGATGACACCTGTAAACACTCGTATTGCCAAGGCTTAAATTATAAAAGGCAACCCTCGTACAAAAAGCCTGAAACGAAAGACCTTGGATACTAATGGGCCCGCGTGAAGAGCTTTATGTGGTAGCTTTGTGAAGCATTTCGCCTAGAGTGCTTGCTGGAGAGATTGATCAGCGACCAAGATCGGAGCAGAGTTGCGGAAAGAACTTGCTATTTTAAATAAGCAACACGCAAATTCTAGATTAATCTAAGAACCTATACCTCCCTTCCCCCCTTATACGGTCTCGTACACTTCCCTTTCTCACTTCTCGCACGTAAACTCCTTGTTCCCCGACAATATAACGGGGCTAGAACCGAGTGATTCACGCTCACTCCTGTAGTGATATGGCTTAATGGTATATTAATAATACGTAGGGGATGTGTCGACCCCATCGCCTGAAAGCTCCGGCTCTTGCAATCAGTCACGTTGCATTGGGCTAACTCCCCAATGTAATGAATTATACGGTTACTTCACCAATATCGCGCAGTGCAACCCACAATAAGACTCTCTCGGATGAAAGTCATGGTTTAGTTGGGAGTGGCAATAGGACTGAATCGAGACGACGACCAGGCAATCGCCCCGGACAAACGCGAGAACATTGTTTTAAATAGTCGGACCAACTCAGGAGGAACATCGTTACCTGTTGGCAAAAAAGCTAACCTTCGCGAAAGGATTTATGCAGAGGTTAAAGTGTCCTTGGGTCAATATGAGCCGGAATATGCTCATAAAACGCCTCAGTATTTAAGAGTTTATTTAACAGTGGAAGGGCGCCTTGAACGGAGAGTAAAGTGGATTCAGGAAAATTCCACTTTTTCTACTCATCATTTCCGTATGTTCAACAAAACGCCATGTGCCATCAATAATCCGCCTAGTCGAGAAGAGATTCAAGTCTTCTGGGAGCAAGTATATGGAGGTACTTATCAGCTGAATAAAGACGCTTCAGATATATCACTCTGTCAGAACTTTTGCCAAAGGCAAAGGTTACAAGGTCCAGAGGAAGAATGTCCACTAATTACTGCTGAAGAAGTGAAGAAAGTTATCGTTAGAACTAAGAATTTTTCAGCGCTAGGGCGAGGTAAAATCAACAACTTTTGGTGGATGAAGTTACCCTACTTTTGAAGACTAATTTCTCGGCTTGTAATGATTATTTCACAAATTTTCGAAAAACCCGACGTAGATTGATACTTTATCTACAAATGTGTGTATCTACCCAACAAATTTCTTTTGAATAAATATGAAAAAGCAGGTGTCAACGAAGTGTCTGCATAGAGTAAATTCAAGGCAAGTAACCACCGATCCTGGAAACCAAATATTGAGGAAACCTTTAGGCACGCTCACGCTATTGTACTCAGTACAATTCATATGCTTTACCTCACTTCGTCAAGTTCTAGGGCCTAAGATCACAATACATACGCTAACTGTAATTCACATTTGGCACTACTCTCAAGAAAACCTTCTCAGTTCCATTTCTGAATTTTCTCTTCAGCCACCAAAGAAATGTACGAAATGTAAAAGTTCTCAAAAAATTTGCCAAAAATACTTCTCTGACGTACCATGAATTTGCACGTTTCTTTACATTCTGATTCAAATAATATATACTTTTAGGATTCACTTTTATCATAAAAATTGAACATGATAATCGAAAAATGAAAAAACCCCAAGTTTCCTATTTTGGCAATGGAATTTCAATAGCAATAATTTGGATTAAAATGTTTCAATCTATCACAAAAATAGCTTTTATTATGGGCATCTCAATTTTTCATTTGAGAAAGAATCATTGCAAGCCGAGAAAGTTGTCTTGAAAAGAAGGGCAACTTTGGCCAAGCATATTTTTAATATAATAAATGTTTATAAAACTTTGACAAATGCTCGTTGTAGCTCATTCTTTTCTGAATCTCGACATGCGATATATAAGTAATAATTTTTAGCAATACTTTCAGGTCAAGTAGCCTCGAGAAGTTGAAACAAATTTGAAGTGTTGTAAATGCTCTATTTGAATTTTCGTCTGATCGAAACGTTTCATTGGGATAGTTTCGAAATATACTTGATATCCAGAGAAAGTTGGAATTGAATTACTCTATATACTGGAAAATAAGGTTTTTGTATTGAAATCTTAGTTTGTGATTGCGAAATAATAGTTACAAACCGAGGAATTAGTCTTCAAAAGTAGGGTAACTTTGACCAAGCATATTTTTAATATCATCAATATTTAACTTTGACAAATGTTCATTGTAGCTCATTCTTTTCTGAAAGCAGGCATACCATATATATGTAATAATTTTTTAATAAAGATGAATTGTTAACGAAAAATGTGAAAGATTTTAATTTAATACAAAGAAGAGTAGAGTTCTTAAAAAAAGACGATTTTTCAACGAAATAGGTTATTTTTCAACCAAACTATTGAGGTTTTAAGCCAAGAAGACCAATTTTTACGAAACAGTTGAATTTGCCACCAGTAAATATCGATTTTTGACAAAAGGTTATCTGTCAAGAAAATAAATAAATTTTCTACGAAAAAAGGGAAGTCTTCAACCGAAAAAAAATTAATTTTCTACAAAATAAGTACATTTGTAACCAAAAAGATTAATTTTTAAATGAAATTATGTTATTTTTACAGGAAAGGGTGATTTCCAATCAAGAAGATTAGTTTTCTACCAAAGAAAACCAATTTCCAACTACAATGATGAATTTTCAACTAAGAAATATTAAAATTTTAAATGAAAAACTAGAAATTTTAGCTACATTGCAATTTTCATCAGGATTCATAATAATTCAATTGATAGCCCTTTCTACACATATGAACTCATTATTATTTTATTGTTATTCCCTAACTTTCCCGACTCAGAAGTGCCAAAACTGAAAAAATTTGAATTTTTACAATTTTGACATGTTTTTAAATAATACTATTTTAATTAATTAATTCATTTCGTTATTTAGGGTTAAAAATGTAACCAAAAGTAACCTTTTCATAAAATAAGTATCTTTTTAGTAACCGCGGATCAAAAAAGTAACTAAGTTACTAAAAAGTAACCCTTTCCGAGCCCTGGGTAGAACGAATATTTGTCAAATTTTCATAAATATTGATGATATTGAAAATATGCTAGGTCAAAGTTACCCTACTTTAGAAGACTAACTTCTCGGTTTGTAACGAGTTTAACCATTCAAACTTTATTCCGACTTCTTGCGGCTATCGTATGTACAACCATTGTTAACAATTATAACGTATGTGGTATGCCTGGACTCGTAAATAAATAAATTAGAAGGAATATTTGACAAATTTTAATAGATATTGATGATATTAAAAATATGCTTGGTCAAAGTTACCCTAGTTTTGAAGACTAATTTCTCGGTTTGTAACTATTATTTCACAATTAAAAAGTAAGATTTCAATACAAAACGCTTTTTTCACTTGTATATTGGGAAATTTAATTCCCAATTTTCATTGGATATAAAGCATTTTCGACATTTCAAACTTTGCTTCGACTTCGTGCGGCTACTATATCAGAAAACTACTGTTGACAGTTATTACTTGTGTGGTATGCCTGGATTCATAAGCGAATAAGGAAAAAGGGATGTTTAAAGATAATTGAAAAGGAAATGAATCTTTCAAGATCAACTGGGATTGAAAATATTAACCGATTTTTCAAAATGTTGTTTTGATTTACTCGTGATAATATAACGAGGCTAATGTAATCCATTAAAATTAACTTAACTAATATTGTACACAATTTTGATTTTTGCCCGCTGTGTCTAATCTCAAACAATGGGAAGGTCACGCGAGTCCAAAAGCAGTCCGCTCAAAAATCTACCCCCCGCCGCAAGGGTACCGGTTTCCAGACAATCCCTTACCCAGGCCGACTGTTTGTTTTCACTAACAAGCTCCACAATTTGAGGTGTGCTTATCATATTTCTGTCTCTCTCGCACACTCAACTCGGAATTCCCACGGATGTCCTCAGCCCTCTTAATGGTCAGGTTATTATCCAGGACTCGATCAGGTATCGACGCAATCTGTCCATGACTTGGATTGACTACCGTAAGGCATTCGACAACACGAACGATGAGATACTTATCAAGCTCCTTGATTGTCTTGATTGTCTGGAGGTGGATCCAAATATAGTAAGATGCATAAAAGAGCTTATGCTTTTGTGGCGGATAAGATTTGGCATAACACCTGACAACAGACAAGTGACTATCAGCTATATCACTATAAGAGTCACATATAAGTCTTCCAAGGAGACTTTCTAAGTCCGATACTTTTCTGCATCTCCCTCTTGCCTCTATCTATTGTGCTTCGTGGTAAAAGCTCTGAATACCTATGTGGTCCGCCGAACAGAAGAGAATATAAGGTCAACCACCTTCAAACATGGACGACCTTAAACTCTTTGCTTCTTCAAACGAGGAACTTAACATCCTTGTGGTGATAATAAATAGGTACTCCAAAGTGATTGGCATGAGCTTTGGGCTGGACAAGTGCGCCTGCGTCCAGCTACACCAAGGAAGACTAGAAACTACATCATCGCTAGACGATCAGGATGTTCAACTCATAGGCGGAAATACCATTCATCTTGGTATTGAATAAACATATCTTGGAATTCCGCGAGCGGAACCCCAAAATGTGCGTGTGTTAAAAACGGCCCTTGATCAAAGGTAACGCCAAATCCTCAAAAAAATTTGTACTTCCGAATTACCTGAGAAGAATGAGATCCAGGCGACAAATATGCTGGCCGTTCTTATACTGCTCCACATGTTTGATGCAGTAAAATGGAACGTCGATGAGTTGAAGCAACTTCATCATGATGCTCACGCATCATGATGACAGTCCATCGAAGTCATCATCCTAGATCTACCGTACCTCGAATATACCTCCCTTGAGATAAAGGTGGTTGAGGCTTGCTAAGCTTGGAGTGTCTTCATCGAAAAACGGTTCTGGCTACAGGCTGCCCAGTTCTAAATAGCACAGATTCTTTTATGTGATTCGTACATCAACATGAAGCCGTCAATGCTGCGGCGTTTCTATACCGTGCCGCAGATAGGGCCGCAGAGGAGCTTGGCCTCCCATTTGATTCAAGCGACACTACACGTGGCCTAGCATCACTAACACCTTTGATGCTCAATAGTCGTGTACAGGAAGCACAAAATTCGCTTCTACTAAGAGAACATGCTGACAAGCCCCTTCATGTTAAATTCTACGGCGTTATACTTAGAGAAGAGCTATCGATGGATCTGTCCAACATGTTTCTCAAGTCTACTCGATTGAGATTGGAGACTGAGGGATTTCTTTTTGCCTGTGAAGACGGCGTTGTAGACACCTTGATTTACCGCAAGCGCATAATGAATGTACATGTAGGCGATGTAAACATCTATGGTGTTGATCTATTGCCCATCTTGTCATATGCCCAGGGGAAACTCAAGTCTGTTGTGGAGAATGATCAGTGTAAGATCTACTGGAATTTCTCATTCTCCAACACTCAACGTATCAGTGCTACAAACCCTGATATTGTCCTCCAAGATCTGAAGAACAAGATCGATTATGTGATTGAATTCTCGGCATCAGATGGTGATAATATCACGGCAAAGGAGGAAGAAAAACGGGCGAAGTATCAAGCACTTCTTTTCGAGTTGAGCAGGCTGTACCAAGGCTACAAAGTACATCTTGTAGTTCTCATAATCATCTGTCCATCACGAACCGGATGCAAAAGGCTGTTCTTCTGGGATCACTTCATCTGGTCCGTCAACACTGTTCCTCATAGCATTCTACAAAGATTGGTAGCTCTAAAAAAGTATCCAGAGGTGAAACTTTTATCTCCAACTGGGCCTTCCGTTGCGTAAGGTCATCTGCAGCTAGAGACCGGACTCCACGGAACAATGTTGTACGAAGTCTCTTGCGTGAATTTCCCGCTCTTGTTTACCTTCCGGGATAGAAGGAGCAGGAGTGGACGATGTACACGTTCCAGTTACATCGGGATTGGTTGCTCTAAGGAAACATGATCGTAGCTTCCGGAGCCTACAACTTCTCTAAATAACCCTACCGAAAGTGTTCTCGCGTTGACATCAGGATATTCATTGTCATCCAGGATAGGGTAATCAAGACGATGAAGTACCAAAATCACATCCTCAGTATGGTGGCAGTGATTAACAGATGCCACCTTTGAGGAGATCAAGCTGAGAACAACAAGCATATCATTGATAACTGTACGATGCTTGCCTTGCAACAATATAAGCGCAGACATAATGCTGTTGCTGGGATCATTCACCAACAAATTGCCCTGAACAATGGCTTACTAAAGAGTTTGAGCCGTACTACAAATATAGTCCAGTTAAAGTACTAGAGAATGGCCACCATCTCCTTTACTGGGACAGGGCTATTCGGACTGATCACCTAGTCAGACAAAATCATTCAGATGTCCTCTGGTTAGATAAATGTGCTTAACATGTGAGAGTAATAGACATAAGCATTCCCCTGAACAACAACATTCGGCTCCGATACACTGAGAAGATCCAGTAATATTCGGAGCTGAAGCAGGAGATCCTGGCAGTGTAGAGGGCGAAGAAGGTCACCATCCATCCGGTCGTGTTCTCCTCCACTGGGAACGTTCATGCGAGGTGCTTACAAATATTGGAAGAATTGGAAACTTCTATGCCCATCCCGCGTATATGACAGGTGGCTGCGAGAAACACATTTTTCATTTTTGACCATAATCCTAATTTTATGCTCACAACATCATCGCAAGGGATTTCAAACATCGTATTCAATTAATTTATAACATCCTCATGTCGTCAGGCTTTTGACTTAGTCTGTGGCTGATGATGAAAAACCTGGTTCACCCGAGAACAAGTTTGAAAAAAAATAATAAACTAATAATAACCTAATAACCGATAATAATAGCCTAATCCTACCGAAGGTGTTCTCGTGTTAAAGTCGCTGTAGGGCTTGAGCTTTCCTCTCATGACTTTGATGGTTACGTTGGCGGTAGCACTGCTACTGACAGGGTTTCCCATGCCAGTCAGGCTGTGAACAAAGAGGAAGGGGACTAAGAGGAGGACCAAAAACCCATACATTTTAGTGGTGAAGTTACGAAAAATATATAGTCGTTCGTCGCTGCACGAGGATCGTCGGGGCCCCCTGGCGCCACCGCTGGGGGAGCTTTCATGCAAACCGGTGGTGCTGAGCTGCGTGATTGACAGGCGGTTCTCACGAAGATACCCGAAAGGGCTACTGTCCAGCCAGAACATCAGCAAGAAGTGATAAGCAGCAGGACATCAGCTTCGCCTCCGGAGGATTATTCAGTTGGGAGCCCTCAGACGCTCACTTCCACAGGAATACAATGGCAGCGTAACAGTTTGCAAACTATCATGATGAGTGCTTTTTGCGCTGCCAATTTGAACACGAGATGGAAGCGACCATCACTTCACGAGAAGGGATGACCTTTCGCCAAAGATTTGTAGCGTATTTCCTTGAAATAGAGATAACAATTGAATACGGCCTATAACAACGAAGGCGTCAAATAATAGACGAGAGACTAGAGGGCAACCACACCCAGTGACCCTGAAGCTTTTCCCTGCCTAAGCTGATCTGGCCTCCACTTACTATTCTAAACAGAGTGACTAATTATTATCGTTATACTCCAACAACCTTTCTCAACGAAAATTCCCTGATAACCCTTTTTACCTTCATGAGAGTCCACACTTTGACCTTAAAGTAGACAATTTAATATTATTTAGTGGCTTTGTTAATGAATCAGCCACCATCAATTTCGTAGGATAGTACTGAAAAGCCATTAAATCCTTTTCTTTTAAATCGCGCACATGGTGATACTTTGTAGAAATGTGCTTTGCTCGGCTGCTGACCTTCTTATTCGCTCATAACTTTAGGCAACCTTGATTATCCTCCAATATTTTCCTTGAAGAACGTTGACCTTCTCCAAAATCTTCAAGTAGTTGTCGCAACCAAATACCTCCTTGACAAGCTTCTGCAAGTGCAATATACTCCGCTTCTGTTGACGATGGAGCGAAACAGTCTTTTTTTCACACGTGAGCCCCCTGTGAACTTAAATAAGTATACACTGTTGGATTTTCTATAAGCTCTGTTTTGAGCCTAATCAGCATCCGCATATCCAATAAGTGAATCTTCATCTTAGTTCTTGAGATTTCGACGCTTCCGTTTCAACTCTTTTGTTCCCTTAATTCATCTTGCTATCCTTTTTGCTTCATTCCAATCTGTCTTCGTTGCATCCACGTTTTGTTGACTTAAAATGGACACACTTGCTGAAATGTCTGGCCTTGTGTTGACAACTATATACAAGAGCTTTCCTATCAGCTTTCGATAATACTGATTATAGTAAAAAGGTTCTTCATTTTCCCTTGCTTTGACATATCCCGTATTCAGTGGAATCTTTGATTCCTTCGCGTCTTCCAGTCCAATTGATTTCAACATATTTTCGATGTATTGAGATTGACTTATGCTAAAAATTCCTTCCTCATCTTGATGAACTTGAATCACGAGATAATGACACAATTGACCCAAATTAGTTAGCTGCAAATGTTGCCCTAATGCTTCACCTGTTTTAAGTATCGGATCTTCTTGTTTGCTTGCAATAATCAAATCATCAACATAGCTAATGAGATAAATATTTTGTTTTTCTGTAGTTTTTATGTATAAACAAGGATCATATTTTCCTTGAATGAAACCATTTTCTTCTACAGTTTTATGAAGCTTTTCATTCCAAGCTTTAGCAGCTTGCTTCAAATCATATAAAGATTTATTTCACTTACATACCATGTGTTCCTTACCTGGAATTATTAATCCTTCTGGTTGCTTCATTAAAACTGTTTTCTTCAAGTCTCCGTTCAGAAAAACTGTTTTCACATCATAGTGATACACAAGCATCTTGTGCTTTCCAGCAATGGCTAACAATGTCAGAAAAGTGCTCTGCCTCATGACCGGTGCAAGAACTTCATCGTAGTCGAACCCGAATTTTTGAGGTAAACCTTGTGCAACTAAACTGGCTTTATGTTTAGTTACAACACCTCAAGAATTTTTCTTAAATTTAAAAAGCCATTTTCATCCAATAACTTTTGTGTTTTTAGGTTTTTCGACGAGCGTCCAGGTGCCATTTTTCATTAAGGACTCCATTTCCATCCCTGCTTGTTTGAACTCTGCATCGCTTCCTTGACATTTTTTGGCTCTTTTTAATTTTTTAGAATAGTATTAAAACCTGCTAAATACCTGTATGATGGTACACCTTCATTGCTCTGATTTGAACACGTTACTCCTATGTCCTGATTTTCCTCTGAGATGACCTCATCACTACCGCTGCTCGAATCTATATATTCTTCTGTTTCCTGATAAACCTGATCACTGGATTCATGTTCAGTGTTTTCCTCTTCAGAATCTTCATTAACATCCTGGTACTTCTAACTTTATTTCCTCGATATCCTTTTCTTTTTCAGCTTCGACTTTTCGCTTGCTTGTGTTATCAAAAATAACATCTCGGCTAATCGTGATATAATTTGTTTTTGTTTGCAGCAGACGATACGCCTCAGATTCTTCAGAGTATCCTACAAAAACTAATTTTTCTTCTTTTACATCCTACTTTCGTCGCTTTTCCTTAGGGATGTGTTCATGAGCTGTGCAACCAAAAATCTGTACATTTTTCACATTTGGTTTTCTGGAATGCCATAATTCGTATGGCGTTTTGTCCTTGCTCCTTGTTGGTAGCCAGTACTTGTTGTCCAATTTTGTGTCGATGAGCATGCAGTATACTGTACAAGGATTTCTTCGCTCTTTAAATGCTGCCTCAAATCGTGGTCAACATACTCCCTTCCTCGATCATACCGTATAACTTTAGGGTTCTTTTGAAATTGTGTCTTTCCGAATTCTATAAAATGTGAATGTCTAAGCTGATCCGACCCCCACTTAGTATGCAAAAAAGAGTGACAAATTATTATCGTGCAGGCCGAAAAAAGGATCAAGTGAATGTCGGAAAATGAATGGAGACGTGATAAGATGTCATTTTCGTGCACCGGTGAGGAGGGGGGGGGGGCGTGCGGGGTGAACAACATCGTCTGTTCGTGAGTTTTCATCCCGAGTTGTCCTACAGAATGACCGAACAAGATCTCGCTGATTAATTAACATCCATTCGGCGGCTCCACCTTATATACGAATTCGAAATAAGAAACATCGAGAGACAGGTGCGACAAGAACTAGAATGGCCTATAACGCACCCCAGAGATGCGCTTGAAGAGGAGGTTCATATGCCCGTGACGCGAGCGGGAGCAGGGTCTGGATGATGTAGCGAGGCGACTGTCTTCTGGTCGACAGTCGTTAGGGCTACAGCCGCCGGACCCCGCCCCTGCTCCTGTTGAACTCATTGAAGAGCTCAATGAAGAAAGCTTACGTCTCATGGTGTTCTTCACTGATGTCATCCTAGAGTTTGCAGATCACGAACCATCTGAGAGAAACGGTCTGCCGAAATTTAGGGTAAAAAAACACATTCTCCCGTCAGTTGGGAGCTTGAACACCGAGATACTGCCTCTGTTCTCGCAGCGAGATATGAGCTAGCTGCAGATGCGCTGTATTGCACTGCGGTCGCGTGTACCAGGATAATGAGCACAAAACTTAGCGTCCGGGCTGCTAACAATCACGCCCCAAGAAAGATGTCAGATCATCCATGGAAGTTTTGACTTCAAGGCGAGATTAGTAAAATAAGAGCAAAACTGGAACGGTTGTGCCGATTTCGAAAGCGCAATCTATCTGAAAGTCTGACTCGCCATGTGAAGGAGATCTTTCACCTATATGGTCAGATATAGGTCGAGCATCTGATGTACTCATATACCAAGTCAACTGGAGACGACATGGCTCCATCTAGAAAAGGACAAAGTTGCGCGGTTACCTGGGATGAATAATCTATCAATCTTAACCTCCGACGTAGCTTGCATCATAAAGAAGGCTAAGAACTGAAATGCACCCGCTGTGGATGGGGAGCAGATCTTCTGGTACAAATACCTGGATGAAATGTTTTAGTCGTGGGGTGATGAGGGATACCAGGTCCTTGCCCATTAAACGAGAAATCTTCCAAAGATGATTCACCCAGCTCACTGTGGTTTTATTTAGCATTGAACCCGCTGAGTTGCACGGAGAAAAAGGTCTAGTTGGGCCAACTAGATGAATCTAGTTACGCGCGTCTAGTAAATTTAAGGCAGAAGTTTCGTTACTCTTACTCGATGTCTTGTAAGTAGTCTAGTAGATTTAACCGATACGTCGTGTTATGGCAAATAGTGTCCATAACTAGACATCTAGTAGCGTGTTACCCCCCACTACTCTTTTACTCCCTTCGTCTCTCCCTCCTGCACCCTTTACATACACTTTCCCTCCCTCTAGCTTGCTTCCTAATTTTTGGAGTCGTCACCTCCAGTTTCTTCCAGCCTCTTGCATTTCTGTGTCTCGTGCTTTATTCTGACAATTTTCAGTGTGGCAAGAAGCGAGAAGCGACGTGTTTTTATTTTTGTTTCTATTCGCGTGTATCAAAACAAGTGAATTCCGCGATGATACAGTGGATAATCTGTTGGACTTGTGGAACCTTTTCTCTTACAAGGCTATATTTCAAGAAACGTAAACTATCTTTTTCTTCAGTGTAGCCGCCATGTTTTTCTGAGGATAATTCTTCAGCTGCCGTGCGATTTCTTCTAGTAATATAAAATCATACCTTCGGTCAGTGTTTAATAAACGAACTTCATTTTTATTGTGCTGTTTACATTTTGAAACCTGTCTTGAAGATCCTCAAAATATACTTATTTTCCTAGAAAAAACTATTTCCCATCAGTATACATCTGGTAAATTTTACCAGACAACTAGTTAGATTACCTCAACACGGAGATGTAAGCCTAACTCAACGTTTGCTTACTTTAACTAGACAGTTAGTTAGCACTACCAGGCGTATAGGGGAATGCTCGCTGGAAACAGAGGGTAGGGCTGAAATAAAATAGGCCCCGCGGACCGAACAGACTGGGTGAAGGACACACCGAGAAAAAACCATAACCGCTTCCTGTTGCGGCCCTGTACCGAGGGTTTCTGCTGAATACGGTTACACTACTCAATAAGCAGTCGCAGGTAATGTCCAGGGATGGTCCCGAAGGAAAAACCTCCAAGCCAAGGCGTTAATCCACCGTGCCGAAGGCTGCATGGCACCAGGGGAGTGGTGTTACTAACGGTGTCTCTAGGATACCAGGTCGCCATCTAGAGTATACAGACCTTACCCTCGCATGCGGGGCTCTGCGGGGGTGGACCTTTATTTCCCTAGCTACTCGTGGAAATTTAAATGGAAGATGATCAAACTTTGAACCGTAGTGTATGTGAGGAGTTGGGTGGTCCGTTGGACGTCGTGGAGGACTATGAGGAGAGTGATGCGAAGGCCGAGATGAGGGCCGACGTTAAGCAAGTTGTGAAGAACTTTAAGGAGATACGTGGTTATGTTTGTGAGCTGAAAGGAGTGTTGAAAGGGATGAAGAAATTCTCTGACTCAAAAACGAACATGTTTTTGAGAATAAGGGAAGGTATCGAGACGGCACAAGTGCTGACCGAGAAGGTGGCCTATATGACGATGATAAATGAGGGCGTTTTCTATTACGTTCCTCAATCGATGAACAATCGGAGGAAGGTGAGAGAAAACATCATCACGGAGCAGTTCAAGGTTGACCTGGAGGAGAGTCGCCTTGAGATACAGGAGAGAAGGAATGTAAGCCAGACGGGAACTCAGACCGAAGATGCCGAGGAAACTCCCGCCCCCAAACTTGGGAAGCGCGAGCGGGAGCTCACACTGAGTCTCGTCGAAGCGAACGAACATAGGCCGGCAGAGAAGAAGGCGAAAACCCGCAACGCTGCTGCGAAAGCGACGTCTACGCCCAAAAAGGGAGGAGAGAGTGCTGCAGCATCAGCACAGATGCCAAATGCAATGAAGAAGACGACGAAGAAAAGAGCTCGACCCGAAGCGGTTCTTATCAAACCAGCCGAGGGTCTTAGTTACGCCGAGGTCCTCAAGGACCTCAAGTCGAAGGTGAAGCCGGACACCCTTGGTGTAAAAATCAGGGGTGTCAGGCAAACCAGGAATGGGGAGGTCCTTGTGGAGCTCGGACCTAGAACAGAGGGCAGGGCCGAATTTTCGGCTGCTGTCAAGGAGGCGGTTGGGGTGGGGGGTATCGTGCGCGAGCTCCTCCCTCATACCGAGATCGAGGTCTTGGACCTCGATCCTACGACTGAAGCCGGAGAAGTAGAAGCGGCTGTGAGAAGCCACTTTGGTAGCGAGGGTGTGGGAGAGGTGAAGGTCAGCCTCACGAGAAGACCCTTCAGGGGCAACCTGAAGGCTTTCGTGGAGCTGGCCGAGGAACTATCCGCGAGGTTGGTACGGACAGGACACCTGAAGGTGGGGTGGGTGTCCTGTCGTGTACATAAAAAGGTGGAAAGGGTTCGGTGCTACCGCTGCCTGGGCTTCGGCCATATGGCAGCCGGTTGCGATGGCCCGGACCGCACGAGGTTATGCTGGACATGTGGCAAGGAGGGCCACAAGGCTGCGGCGTGCGAAAGTTTGCCGCAGTGCTTCCTCTGCGCCACAAAGGAAGATAAGCCCCGGACAGATCATCGTCCCGGGACAATGAGGTGTAGGGCGTTACGAGAGGCAGCCTTATCGAGGAAGCCTCAAGGACGCGCTACCTAGATGAGCAATACCCAACCAGGATGCCGAAGGCCGACGAGCCCGTTGTATCCTGGTTGGATGATGATCGGAAGAATGTCAAGCTGGCACCCTAAAGTGAAAGTCGAAGCACGACTTAGTGGCCTTACCCTCATGTCCTTGAAGTAATGCGAAAGCGGTTCCGAGGTCATGGGTTGGCGGAAAGAGGAGGTGAGTTTAGTGGGTATTACCGTTTTTAGGTCGAGTTCCACACTCAGTGCGTAAATGCATTCTCACCTCCTCTCCAAAAAAAAAAAAAAAAAAAAAAAAAAAAAAA
>CAKNXH010062591.1:356813-379566 GCA_932178445.1 Andricus quercusramuli
AAAAAAAAAAAAAAAAAAAAAAAAAAAAAACTAGCCATGGAAATGTTCGCCGTACTAGATGTCTGGTAACTTATACCAGATGTCTTGTAATTCTAACTAAACAGAGTTTAACTAGACTGCCTGGTGTGTTTAACTAGACAGCGTGTTGGTTCATATTTTACTAGACTGTCTAGTACGGCTAACCAGAATCCTTGTTACCCTAACTAGACATTTTTCTCCGTGTGGACACTCAACAACACGTCTTGTGGGTTCAGAGTTGAAACGGAAGTGGCTGAGTCTCAACTCACTCACCTTCTGTACATGGACGACATAAAGTTTTACGCAAGCTCAGATTCGAAACTGAACAGCCTACTTAACATCTTGCTGCAGTTCTCCAATGATATTAGGATCGTGGTCTATATATATATATATATATATATATATATATATATATATATATATGTTTGGACATATCGTCGCCCTAAAGTTATAGTATGCCATGTCCCTCAACTGTGAAACTCGGAAAATAAGGTTCAAAGTTTAAGCATAATATGCCCTAGAAAAACGTTCTCAAATGTCGAAATAAGTTTATCATACAAAAAAATGTATGATCAAGAAGTCAAGAACATATTAGCACAAATTTTAATACTATTGTGAATGTATTTTAGCTGATGTGGAAAATTGGTTTTGGACATGGCTTAATATGAGATTCAAGAAATTCATTTTTTCTCAGAATTATAGTACGCCAGGCCCACAAAATATTTCTGAATGAACTATTTATAATGAAATTCTTAACTGAAAAGTTTAACAATATTTGTAATTTACATTATTCTGTTGTATTACATACCTCGAATCGAATTAGTTATCTGCAAATTATTGACTTTTGAGTAATATTCCGATGGTTACTTTTAAGGTTAAATATATTTTTGAAAATTTTTATTTCTCAAATTGAATTTAGGTTATCCATATAAAATATTCACTACGAAGTTGGTATTTTTCACGTATAGCAATACAAAAAAGGACATGGCGTGATATAATTCTGACTTTTAATTAACGTCACTATTTTAACTAATAATCGTAACAGCTGAGGAAATATAATTCAGGGGAAAATTTATTTAAAAACAAAGTATAACACTTACCCAATTTAAAAGTAACAAAAGTTCAAAAATGTCAAAGAGTGGACATAGCGTAGTATAACTCTAGGGCGACAATATTCAGAAAGCTGCATTTGTCCCGTGGAGAGGTAAATACTCCACAGATGCTGAACTACCGCGATCTGATTGAGGCGATGACTGATAAAGAATCGTGCAGGTACCTTGGCTTATTGCAGATATCGGAAAGTGATGGAATTTTCCGATGATCTTGACGAGAGTGAAGGGTGGCGTCTCTTCAGTTGACGATTGCCAAGGGCATTGACCGCACGCACCAAGATCCTTTGCTCTTCGAAAAACCGATTATTGACTTCCAATTGTTTTCTTCTATAATTTTCTTATTATTTTATTGATTTATATTTATCTCCACACCTTTTTCACGCAATAGGCTTTAATTGGTTACTTTTCTTCATCAGTTTTGTTAATCATCTTTATTGAATGCCATAATTTATTGCTTTTCATTGATGAATCTAAAGTCAGTGTATTTATGGATTTTGAATCACTTTACTCGAAACACTCATAATTTTTACGCGATTTTTATTAAACATCTTGAGAATGCTTCTTCGGATCACCCTAATCTGCTTAAGCCAAACTTTATATGAAAATATTAAATGCAAATTCATGTATTCAACCTTCTACAATAAAAACACCTCAGAGGCTTTTTTCTGTGCATTTCAATTTGTTCGGTCATGTGAATTTTTGAAACTACCTCTATTCACGCGTTTCTCATGATACATTTTGAAAAATATTGCTTTTATATCAAAATATTCACCAGAAAAATTGTGTATTTTATAAAAATATTACTTTTTTTGTGTACAATATTTTTTGTTGAAATCATTATTTTTCGAAAAAATCTATCAAAAATGAAAAACACGCTGATTTTTCATGATTTTGGTCAAAAACGAACTATAGGGGAAACCTCCCTACAGTGGATAGCTTCCTACAGTGGACATTTGTAAATAAAAGCGAAATGCCTAAAGTAAACCTAATTTGCACATTTGGTATGATTTAAGTTGATAAAAATGCATCATAAGACAGAATTCCATGTTATACCTAATTATAATAAAAGAAAAAAGTATAAAAAACTATTTTTGACATAACCAAGAAACTTTGTCCTCCACTTTAGTAATTTTTGCCAAGTATCTCAATTTTTTCAGAATGATTTTGTTTATTAATATATGTTCCTTGGTCATTAAACCATAATATTTTTCACCCTAGAAGCTTACGTTCTATGTAAGAAAACTATTATAAATATAATCCTTGAGGCTCTCATTTTCCTACTATGGATACCAGCGTCATCCCTACAGTGGATTTTCAGTTAAAAGTTTTAGATAATTTGCACTCATAGGTTGGTACTGAAATAGCAGAAGGCAGAATCAGCTGATACTTTGAACATAGCTGCAGCGTAATGTAATTGAGAGTAATTTTAAATCTCCCTCAAGTAGAAATAACCTCACCATGCCCAATTTCTGTGTAGGTATTTTCTAGGTACCTTTGACATGGCAAGATTGGTGGCAATCATAACCCCACCGCACCTGTCCACTGAAAGGCATGTAGTGAAATATGAGCGAAATAACTGACATTATATTTTTGCTAATTTTATGCAAAATCGAAATTATATCACTTTTTTCTTTTTTCTGATACCTTGAAAAGGATGCATTTCAGAGAAAAATTTGTACAGAAAAAATGTATATCTAAATGAATTATAAAGATTTCGTCAAAAATTAGTGTGGAAAAAAAAGTTTCATTTTCATGAAATACACCATTTCTCTGCAGACTATATTATAATATAAAAGCAATATTATTCCAAATAAATCATAAAAAACGTCAAAATGGACGTCGTGTCAAAAATTCACTGAACCTCCGAAATTAAAATGCACAGGAAAGCCTCTCAGGCATTTTTTGTACAAGGTTGAATGTACAACTGTGCATGTAATATTGACATGTAATGTTTGGATTATAGCAATTAAGTCGTTGTGAAAATGGTAAATTTGAATGAAAGTAGCTTTTTTCGCCTTCTAAATATTTATGTCAGAGCAAAATAGAGGCTTCACTAAACTTATTTCCATGAAATTTTTATTTAGTATAGTAGTTTAGTAAGAGTAGTATAGAAAAATAGTGGCATTGTATACATTATAACTTTATACAAAAGCGAGATCGCTGCTTGAAAATTAGAAATTGGCAGCTCTTTTAACTTTGGTAAAATTTATTGAATATGTACATAACTTTGAAAATGGCCTCACTAATATCAGTTATGAATAGCCCTTTTTATGCAGGTCTGAAAATCTAATACTTCGTTTTTGTTCGTTTTAGAGCACCTACTATTAGGAAAAAAATCACTAACATGGTCGCGTAGAATTTTGGTAGGAATTTAACAAAAATCTTTGGAATAACCCATATGTGTATTACAGTATGTATGTTTTTCACGAATTTCGAAGGAAGATTAAACCCTGTTAACCGCCCACGTAGCTATTGCCTCAGGCGCACGTTGTTTTTAGAAAATGTCGATGAAGTAGTAATCAGGTAACGTTTGACGCTTCGTTTGAAAGATGATTTTTTTACATTTTAGTTAAAATCTAAAATAAGTTTATGATTGATAAATGTTTACTACACTAGAGTCCCTCTATAGAAGTTGCCTCTATAACAGACAAGGCGGTCCAAGGGGACGAGAGAGAGGCGTTTGTATGGTCAGCGGAGTTGCGATGTTTACGGTTCGGCGCTATAAGAAGCCACAAGCAAGAAGTAGAAGAAGAACGGTTTGTGTATTCCCTCTATAGCAAGTTTGTTGATTAAGGGTACCCCCGAGACAGCTGCTATAGAGGGTCTCTAGCATATTCCTAATAAGGTTTGTGATTGTTGAGAGTTCATCCCGATTTTGTCCCTGACGTTATTGCCCCGTGCGATCCCTTTTCTCTGCGTATGTCACTCGAGACCTTGCGACCACGGGTGTGAAGCGGCAGTGCTATTGTTGTGGTCGCTCACACAACTTGTATGGTTTAAATGTAACTTAAAACTAGATTCAGGAAAAAAGGGTAATTTATTGCCAATTTTTAACAAACTCTATTGCTTTATGGTATTTGTTGTATTTTTACCATTTATCCGTAATTTTTACACAATTTCCATTCGTTTCTACAATCTTTTTTCGATAAAATATCAAAAATTCACACTTTCTCTAATTAAATTGATCTATTTATTTAAAATCGTGAATTTAAACGATCGACTCTTTAATTAATTCACATTTTTCCGAGGTTTAAATTTTGTATAATTTGTGGAAAAACATTGTTTAGGCAGATAGAAAATGTTCAAACTCATATGCATCAGTAGTTAGAATGCTGGACAAACCGATGGAGTTCGATTGATTTTGTTGATGAATTAGCAAAAAACTGCACTTTTCTGCTTCATTCTAGTCGAAACTTACATTTAAACAATAAAAATTGAAACGATGATATTGATTTCTTATATTGCCTGATTAGTTAATTTGGTTGTGCTGATATCGATAATTTGTGATAAAATATCAAAAAATCATCGGTTCAAGAAACAAAAATTGTTCAAACAATGCATATTTATTAAATAAAAAATTAATTTCATTTGTCCATTGAAAATGATCTGTAAAAAATCTAAAAAAAAGTAATAATTACAACCAATAAACAGAAAAATACATGAACCTCGATTAGAGAGTGTTTTTTGGGAAATGTTGGAATAGAGTGGGGGGGTGGGGTCAAAATATAAAATAAACGCATACGTCAAATTCGGTAAAGTGATTAGAACTGTCCCTGTAATTTGCACTCGTTTTATTTAAAATCACGTCTTCCATGCAGTCTCATATTTGTATAAAATGGGGTTTGCCCTAACCCCAGTGTTATATTTCAAATTTAAAAAAAGTTTTCGTCATATAAACAATGTAACCTTTTTTTAAATTTATAGATCGCTATTAATTAATCATGGAAGGTCATCGTAGATTCGTCAAAAGGTCAATCGACGCATCTCGAATACACGATCAATTAAATCAAATACAGTACTGTTATATTTCCAGTATAACAAAAGTTTGCCTCTTATAAATAAGGTGAATAATTATGAGTAAACCTAAAATAACGGTATTGGTAGTACACTGGGGTCCCACATACCGGGCTTTTCGGGGGTACCCCCAATGGCCTTCACGGTAAATCGGGACTCTCCAAATCGTCATTCTTCTCCTTCTTGCTTGGGGCTCTCTCTCGTCCCCTTGGATCACCTTATCCAGTGTATCAGGTTTCGGTAAAGCGGGATCCCAGTGTATTCCTAATATCAAGAAAGTCTTTCGTATATAAACAGAATACAAACATTTATTCGAGGCGTCTCGAAGGCGCGAGCAAATATATTAGAATAATAGGTACAGTACTGTAGTATTTCTAATATCAAGAAGGTTTTTCTTATTTTTAAGTAGAATTAACCTTTATTTTTAAACTTTATATATCGGTACAAATAGCTCGTAAAAGGTTCCACAATAGGTCGATCGATGCGTCTCGAAGATGCGAACAAATATATGAGATGTATAGTATCGTTGTATTTCGAATATCAAAGAAGTTCTTCTCATATCAAAATGGTAATTTTTTTCATTTTCTAAAATTAAAAAAAACGCTTCTAATTAGCCGATCAAGCTCAAAATTCCTATCAGACCTGCATATTAATTGGAGCTGCAATCTGTCCAAATTTTATGAACATTGCTTTTTACTTTTCAAGATACGGTGCCCAGTAAAAAAAAACTAATTCGGGAGGATTGCTGTGAATTAACATGTTTAAATTCGTCCGAATTCTGATTTCTGATTCGTTGAAACGAATTGGGCCAGAGCGAATTGAATGCGTGTCAATTCGTCTTAATTTGTGATCGAGGTCATTTCGAAAAAAAATTAAAAAAATTGCATGCCTTGAGACTCGAACCAGCGATCTCAAGTTTATAAAGTCCAGAGGGTGACCACTGAGCTACGGGACTCATTGATATTTATTTAAAACGGATCCTTTATGCCCAGCGCGTTGGTTATAGCTTACGAATTCGATTGAATAGGCCAGTCTTTAACTGAATTCGCGCTGGCGAAGTCTGACGAACTGGGGCTTATTAAAATGCATTGGAGGACACTGAAAATAATTCGTGCTGACGCATTCAAATTAATTAGATCCCCTGGAAATTTTTCGCTGAATTCGGGCGAATAGGATATTTGAAGACTTAATTACTTTTCACGAATTTACACGATTTCACCACCATCTCCAATTCGAGATTGTCGCAAAGCAAGATTCACGGGGGCTCCTGGCGAATTTTTCTAAATTCGTCCCAATTAGATTCTTTTTACTAGGTTAACAGAAAAAAGTGACATGCAAAATTGCACACACATACAAACACACGGACTTTTTTTCTTTAAATTGCATTTTCATGTACCTGGGGTCGGATTATATTGAAATATGTCAAAAAAGTAGATTTTCAAATTGAGGTCATAACAAACCTTACAGAAAAACTGGAGTTTCTATTAAAACCTATTTATGGTTCCAAGGGAGCTGCAAAAGATCAAATATAATAATACACAGGGAAAAATCCCATGTGGAAAAGTAAACTGGGGCCAGAATGGGCCCCAACCAGATTGCCCAATTAATACTTGGGACCCAATTGGGCAGCACTATCACTGCCCAACTGGGCTACTGTCTGGGTTGTAACGGTAAGCCCAACGAATTCCCAGATTGAGGTAAATAGCTGAGCCTTAGTTGGGCAGCCCACTTTATGCGCGACTGCTTTATTGCAGACGGCAGAGCCCGACCGTGGCGTTGCGGCTCGCGCAGCCGCACACGTTAACTAATACAGGCGGATTTTTTAACATTACAAAATGCTAAGTTTGAAAAAAAATGTTTATTCATTATTGTTTTACTTGAAAATGTTACTGTACTCTGCTGATCTCTTCGTCGCTTTTAGGAAATCTCGATTTTAAGTTAGAGCTTATATCTAATTTGAAAACAGTTTCATTATTTTAAGTGTATCAAAATATAATATGTTAAATATATTATAAGCTTACCGTAACGTTGACAATAATGTACTTTTACATTTACAACAAAATATAATAAACAAGTTATATTCGTAAATGATTCATTCACTATGTAAGGTTATAACGTAAGAATTATTTTAATTCATATGAATGAAATGTGCTCTTTAAATATGAATCAGTGCAAAATTCACTGATTGACATAGCAGTTGGACATTTCACTGATTAATCAGTGATTTCGGACTTTTCACTCATCAATTCAGTAACACCAGAGTAAATCATGCGAGACATAACCTCGAAGTTTTAAAATAAAGCGTTGCTGTTATTCTTTTACTTGAGTAGCAAAAATAATTTTTTGATGGAATAAATTTTTTAACTTCCAGACTGTAAGTGTGCTGAATTTACTGCGGAAAAAATATACTCTAACTCGTATAAAAAGTACTTACTTGAAAAATGACAGGAAAACGACAGGCAAAATGACAGGAAAACGACAGCCGAAAATGACTGACCCTAATTGGCCATACCATTATACCATTAATAGAGGAGTCAACTAAGGTTTATACCTATGAACCCGGGCACTCTACACCGATTTTGATTAAACCTTTTGCATTGTGTTGCGAAATATGTCCATTAAAAAGTTAAACAAAAAAATTTGTTCGCGAATTTCAGAATCCATTTTTTTGGTTTAAATTTTCCAAAATCGATTAAAAACTTGAATAACTTGAATAAATGAAGTCCTAGAGCAACGAAAACACTGTTTATAATAATATAATATAATATATATATATATATATATATATATCTGGGGGTTGCTAATTATGAATTTTAGGGGGAAAAAATTCAAAATGGCGGACCAAAAATTTTTAACATTTATAAACTTAAAAAAAAATTATAATAAATGAATAATATTGAGCATGCATATTCCTTAAGGTATAAGAGGTTGATGAAAAATAATTTTGACCCGGGAGGAAGGGTGAAAACACCCTTAAATCGTGGAAAATCCCCCAAAAAATGGTTTTTTATGATTATTTTGAAAATGGTCCATCGGTGAAAATCGAATTTTTCTAGACAACTTGTGCATAAAATATGCAGACGAAATAATTATATTCACGTTTCCTTTGTCGGCCATATTTTCCGAGATATTCACCCTGGGAGTAGGGGGTGAGTTGTACCGCGCGGGCCGTACGCTTCTTTCGTAGCTCATATCTCGAAATGGGGTCGTTTCTGTATAAAAGTGCACATTACTGAAAGTATGCAGAATTTTCCGCTCTATCTTTTAGGTCCAATGCATTGTTATCGAAAAACTATTTCATTTGAAGATATGAGCTACGACAGGAGCGTGAGACCCGCGCTGTCAATCTCACCCCCTACTCGCAGGGTGTATATCTCGGAAAGTATGGACGACAAAGAAAAAGTGAATACCATAGTTTTTTATGTTTACTTTATTTACAAGTTGCCTGCAAAATTTCCTTCTTGCCCAATGCACCCTTTCCGAAATAATCATGAAAAACCATTTCGGGTGGAGTGTTTCATCCAGAAGAAAGCGCTTAAAAATGTCATAATTAATTTAAATTGTTATATAATTATGCAAAAATTAAACAAAGTGATTTAAATATGGCTGACCAAAAACCGAAAGATATGTGACATTACTGGAAGCAGAATGTACAACCGCAGTACTGTGAACCTGAAAGCACTGATCATAACTCAATAAGAATACAACAAAAGTGCAATTATACGTAACAAAAAACCTTTGGGAAATACACTACAAAAAGAAAACTAAAAAATAATTGAAACAATGTCTTACTGAAAGATATTTATTGACAAATTTCAAGAAGAATTACAAAAAATGTTATGTAAATGAACCATTTTCAAACACATGAAAAACATACTTTCTTTGGTGCACGCAAATGGATCACTTCAATTAAAATTGTGTAAAAAGGTACATGAGGCCACATACGCATTCAGTAATGTTACGTAAATGTTAATTAAGAATTATGGGAATGTTATAATGTTATTAACGATGGATCTATCACCGCTTATCTTTGTCTGTTTTTATAAATAAAAGTAGTAAAAATATCATTAATAAAAACAATAGTACACGAATTCACGATTCTCAAAGTAATATCTCTGATTGTTCATTATATATGCAAATCCTATAATGAAAGTCAAATATACATAAAAAAGAAATGAATGATAAACTGTACAGTTACAATATCCAGCATCCTAAGTTCATCACAGCAGTATATACTCCCAGGGTGAATATCTCGGAAAATATGGCCGACAAAGGAAACGTGAATATAATTATTTCGTCTGCATATTTTATGCACAAGTTGTCCAGAAAAATTCGATATTCACCGATGCACCATTTTCAAAATAATCATAAAAAAACATTTTTTGGGGGTATTTTCCACGATTTAAGGGTGTTTTCACCCTTCCCCCCCGGTCAAAATTATTTTTCATCAACCTCTTATACCTTAAGGAATATGCATGCACAATATTATTCATTTATTAAAAATTTTTTTTTTTGTTTATGAATGTTAAAAATTTTTGGTCCGCCATTTTGAATTTTTTCCCCTAAAATTCATAATTAGCAACCCCAAGATATATATACGCAGTGTTTTCGTTGCTCTATGACTTCATGTATTCAAGATATTCAAGTTTTTAATCGATTTTGGAAAATTTAAACAAAAAAAATGGATTCTGAAATTCGCGTACAAATTTTTCTGTTTAACTTTTTAATAGACATATTTCGCAACACAATGCAAAAGGTTTCATCAAAATCGGTGGAGAGTGCCCGGGTTCATAGGTATAAACCTTAGTTGACTCCTCTAATAAGCTTTGCGGTGCCGCTTGCGCTACTGTACATCATAACTTTCGGGAACAATTTATTTAACACTTGCATTAACATAATAATATACTTTTTCTGTTGTAAAAATGTTTTCCTCATTTCCTTCGTATCCCATATTACACAAAAAAAGTAGAATTTACCGCCTTCCTCTCTGGAAACATATGCATATATAAAATAACTTATAATTATTGGCTTAAATAACTAAATAACAATTAGCGTACAAGATTTTTTGTTTAACTTTTTAACATACATATTTGGCAACACAATGCAAAAGGTTTAATTAAAATCGGTGGAAAGAGCCCGGGTTCCTAGCTTTTTGATTTTTAACGTCTAACGTGACTCCTCTATAAGCCGTTTCCCTTTCGGCGAGCCTCTAGGGGTAGGCGTGACACTACCCGATTCGGGTAGTGTTTCTAGGTGGATAGTTTCTTGTAGTAAATAACTACAAGTGTAATTTATAATATATAATTATATATATATTATATATATTATATATAATTTATAATTTATAATAATATTGTGTAACATAAATTCTCGACGACTTGCAGACTTATTTGAACTTTCCTGTAATGCTTAAAAAATCATTAGCAAGAGAAAATTATTATGGGAATTTTCATGATGAAACACCTTTCTGTAGCCTGTTGCTAATTCCGAATTATCTTCAAACACATAAATTGTGGAATGTGTTCGACTTGCCATTTTAATGCCTTCTTCTCCTTACAAAGGACTAAACTTCAGTACCACGGGCAACAATTTCACATTATTTTCAACTTTCTTCATCCCCGAAGAAGTTCAATGCGTGCTCCTAATGCCATGATCCAACAAAGAATGGTCTCGCCACGCGCATCTAAAAAAAAGTGAACGAATCAAAGGGTCCATGGGTTGCGCGTGGCGGAACCATTCTTTGTTGGATCATGGAATTGGAGCATGCAGTCAACCCAGTCAATTTGTTGAGGGAATGAAGAAAGTTGAAAAGTTGAAGTCTGAAATTTTTGCCCGTGGTACTTAAGCTTAGCACTTTGTAAGGATAAGAAGTCTTTAAAATGGCAAATCGAACACATTCCACAATTGATGTGTTGGAAAGATAATCCGGAATTAGCAACAGGCTACAAAGAGGTGTTTCATCATGAAAATTTCCATACTATTTTTATTTTGCTAATGATTTTTTAAGCTTTACAGGAAAGTTCAAATGGCTTACGAATAAGTCTGCAAGTCGTCTGCAAGTCTGCTGTCGTTTTCCTGTCATTTTGCCTGTCGTTTTCTTGTGGTCGCGAAAAAATGACAGAAAAAAAATGACAGGGAAAAAATGGCACACGTCATTTTTTTCCTGTCATATCTTTTCGTAATGGTAGCTTTTCACTGGTTGTCAGTGACCGGATTCTAGCTATTTAAATCAGTGAGATTTCACTGACAATCAGTGTCAAAGCAGCAGACCACAGCGGACACTTTATCTCTCTGCTGCCCTCTATCGATATAACTGGGGTTACTTTTTGGAGCCAGACTGGTTAGCTCCGTTAGTGCGCACTATGGGCGTTCTACGGCAAAGTCCAATTTAAGCCCAATTAAGAACAAATAAACTTTGATTGGCATTATTAACATAAGTTTTGATAATTAAAAACTTCTGAATAATTCGAAAAGTTTCAGGGTTTAGATGGAATTGAAGCCACTTACTCATATAACTAGAATAATCTGTTAATTAATTTATAATGTCCACTATGGGCGTTCTATGGGTATGCCCAATGTAAGTCCAAGCAAGAAATCAAACACTGATCGGTTTTATTAACATAAATTTTGATAATTAAAAAGTCGGAATAATTGGAAAAGTGTCAGGATTCGGGTGGGATTGCATCCACTTACTCATATAATTAAAATAATCTGTTCATTAATTTCACTTTTTGTTAGCTGGGCTAACCAGTTGGGGCCCAACGCCCAATTATAAGTTGGGATAAGTTGGGCTGATATCCACATGGGATGTAATAAAGAAACTAAAATTATAGAGATTAGATATTCTTCAAAGAAATATAATGCACATAAGATGTGACAGTTTTTAAGGTTATATTGAAAAGCTGACGTTTTCAACTACGTATGTACTGAAAAGTGCGAAGCTATTTAAAATTATATAATATACACTTGCAAATATTACGTTAATATTACATTATTTTAAGAAGTCGGGTATTTCTATCTTTCACTTTAATTTGTTAAAAAAAAACTTTTGCTAATATTTATCTGTATGATTATTCATAGTATATATTGATTTAATATTGGTCCGCGCTTTTCCGTGCATGTGCAGTTGAAAACGTTGGCACCCGCTACTGGCCATCCATCGGATGTCAACGAACTACACTCAACTCCCGATATAAGAAACCCCCCTTTCCACGATATTCCCGAGTATATTCCTAGAATATGTTCAGTCAAGCGTGACAAACAGCATGAGGGCCACACTCTCAGTGCGTTAGTTGCATTAGATTACGTCATGCGTTCAAATACGACAGAAATAGTTCATGTGGCCCTGCCTGTTTACGTTTGGACTCCCCTGATTTAGGATCAAGGCCACTGCAAGCCATTGCCGAAACCGTTCTCATATAGGAAGTTGAGTCTAAACGATAATCCGCAAAAAGAGTTCTATTAGAGTCATCATTCTAAAGGATGTCATCTTTTACTTGAGCCGCAGCATTGCCAAATCTCGAGTTTCTTCTGTGCTCCCTCTATATGAGGAAGCAAAATTGAACGCTGAAAAAGGCTTCAATTTCATACAAAATTTTAATGGCATATTGAAAAATTACATTACACAAAATAGTCATAAGCCTAGAATCCCTTCAGCTCCATTAATAAAGTAGTAGCACCAAGCTGTGCCTCGCCCTTCCATTACAGCAACCAAAGCGAATCTATCTATCGATTAAAGGAATTAAGCGACCACCGAAACCGAGCCCTCTACCAGTTTGCTGATCTTACGCGCCTGTTGGACCTTGTGCACTTCTCGCGCTAACTCGCTTCGATTCAAACATGTAAACATTTTCGGCGACACGGAGTGATTACCTTCATGTGGGCATTTTCGGGTTCTATATATGGGCAGCCGCATCGTTTCATATATGCTATAAGGACCGTTGCTATAAGGACTCATGCTATAACGACCGAAAATATTGGCAATTTTCCAATATTTTCGGAACGGGACAGTTTTTTTCGTTCTTCCAAAAGTCAGCTTCCTTGGACTACTGCCCCTTTAACATTCAACGATTCATGTCCATTCACGTCAATATTTGCGTAAAACTTTAGGGAACCGAATTCCCTGTATATGCAAATGACAGAGAGGCAGGGGTAGAGGTGGAGAAGGGGAGAGAGAAAGAGGGGGGAGGCCCGAGGACGATGACAAGGACCCCGTGCGGAAATTTAAATCCGGGCATTACCTGGTCCTGAAACGGTTGCCGTATTATATTTAAGGTCCGGATAAGTAAATCCTATCAGGCCCTTATAGTGTTTCGTAACGCTCGGAATTAAAAGGGCCGTAAGCGGCAACCTTATAAGGTCCATGTCAGGCAGCCTTTTTTGCGCCTTTAAAATAATTAAGGTCCTTTGCAGGGCCGTGATTATTTCGTATCGAATCCCTTACTTATTAATTTTCTAAATGAGAATGAAATTAATATAAAAATATGTGCGATGAATTAAAAAAGTAATATTTGATTAAAATACATATTATTACGTACAATAATATATGTATATAAAAATCATATTTAAAACTGCCATTGTTCATAAATATTATTCATAAATAATATTAATTAATGATTCTGTCCAGTACTTCAAAATTTTCCGTACCAGAACAGTGCGCGTACGGGAAAAATTAAATGTCCGAGATATCAACATTAGGGATATCTCTAGAGGTCAGCTCGACCGTAGTGCAATAAGAGCATCGCCCTACTGGAACCGTCTTGCAGCAATGTTGTCAAGGAAGTATGCTTTTTGACGCCTCGACTGCTGTCTTAAACACTCGACGCGTCGTTTCGACTGTGAGAGAGGAAAATCGTTGCGCGCCCTGGCGCACCACAGACGAACTATTGCCCGAGGCGGCAAGATTCAAATCTTGAAATTTTTAATCAAATCTTTTATCCACGATATCAGAATTTTCTTAATTATTATTTATAGTGATTAATAATGCGATGAAATTGCAATATTATTATTTCAAGCATTTTACGTAGCTAAGCACCGTAGATTATTATTTAATTATTGTAAAAAAATCTAATATACTAGATAAAAAAAATTCTATATGAATTAATGTACTTCCTCTTTTTTTACGAAAGCGACTATTAATCATTATCATTATTATGAAAAGTTTGAATAAACTGCGTTAGTTAATAAAAAGGGCCATCTATCCGGACCTTATTCGGACCTGATCAGGGCCGTAAATACGGCCTTTTATCAGATCGCCTTAATTAAAAATAAGGGCAGCCTATCCGGGCCTTATTTGAACCTGATCAGGGCCGTTTCATACATTTTTAAATCAGGTAACCTTATCAGGGCCTGGTACGAGCCTTTTTTTAAATAAGGCTAAAAAAGGCATTTTCCACACGGGACGCTGAAGAGAGCCAGCCACCTATATAAGGCCCAAAAAGCTCATATAAGAGCGATGAGCTCTACTTGTCGAATCGTACTTATGTTGGACACAAAATCTCTGCTCTGTATTCTGCTAAACTGGCAGAGAGGATGCGGGTGAATAGGAGCGATTAAGCGATCGGGCATGTGCGCCGTATAATTAGTCATTTCTAGTTTCGAGTGTGTTTTATCGGTCTGTTACTCTCGTTACAACATGAGAATCTAACACGCCGAGGGGGTATCGATTCAGACGATGAATATAGCACATACTGGTTAATCGCTGTAATGCACGCCAATTATTGGCAAAGCCAGTATCGCAATCTGCATTCTCTCCAGCTTTACACACGTTACGTATTCTGACATAGGATAGAGTATAGCGTTATCGAGCAGTAAGACCAATGTTTCATGTTCCCGATGATCGATGACGTCTGAAATTATATTTATCATGTCTTCATCCGTTAACGTTACTGCGATACACCAGAATATTCTACCCTCTGAAATTGAATAATTAGCCTAAATACTACAATCAACCTGAATGTAGTAATCACCCTAATTGTCAGTCTTCGGAAATAATGCATTACTTCAGTGAAAAAATACTGACATCAATCTTACAAACTTGCATACTATTATTTTGCGAGTGTCATTTTCAAATGAAAAGTTTTCAAATTGAATACCATCCAGCAGAATCACATATTCGACCCGATGAAATGATTCTGCTGGATCGTTTACATTGGAAAATTTTCTGTCAAGTCCTATGTCTTTTATATACAATTTGATTTAATAAATTTTCATTTGTAATTTTTCCAAGTCAATCTCTCGGAAGACCAAAATGTTGATATAGTGAAGTAGATTCTGAATTTTGTTGACTATATTAAAATTGAAAAATATTAGTTCAGTAAAAACGATCATAATCCGAATTCCGCACGGCTTAGGTCAAGATTTACTTGAAATAAGACGAAAGCTATATATTATATTTTCTGATGAAAAGCTTTCGTCTTATTTCAAGTAAATCTTGACTCATCTGCGCGGTTGAGGGCCAGGTAATCAAAAGAAATTTATTAGTGACCTTGATCGAGCAAACCTGATTTCACGATCGTTCTAGCGTCGAGCGTAACCAGTTGCAATCATTCGACGAGGTAACTATCTTCTACGATAGTATAATGCTGTTTTCCGAGTTCGCAATCGACTCAAAAAGAACCGACAGATGTAAGTATTGTTGCAAGTTACACATTCGTGATTCAAGATTGTACTTTCACTTTCGAACAATGCATTCTTTTCCTGTACCATATTCACTTTATACTGGCATCTAGAAAGTGTTGTGCTCCTGTACTTCAAAGAACCGTGATACAACATTTAGTTTGCTATCTAGATATCACCATCCCATTTCAATAACGATCTATCTACAATTACGCTATCTTTACGGAAATTTCAGTTATACTAGTCAGTGCCTTTCAATAAAATTTAAAGTCCTTTACGTAATTGTTCGAGTATTATCACTGAAAAAAAGTTTGGTTCGGAGAATAAAGAGACTTGGTTGCTATAGAAGCAGCAACATTTTTTTAACCTAATAAAAATATGATTTTTCAATAAAACTTTCGTTGGTCTAACAAAAATGATCTCGAAGCAAGAATATCTTCAATTTGAGAAGATATGCCGCCATCAATTTTAGGGCGTCGAATTTGTTCAGTATTTCGTGTTTCGCAGTTGCAAGTTATCGGGTCCCTTTTGACCTGGAAATTGTAATTGACTCAGAGTCACACGCAACCTAAGCATCGTGTATCTAATTAGCCTAGCGTAACCACAGGGGGAATTGAATTTCAATCGTTGCAATTCACTGATCCGATTCTCGTCCTGGTGGTTACAGATATCAGATATAGACAGACCCCCAGGTAAAGGAGTCGGTGCAGCTTTATTCCGCAGCGCATAACGAAAGGAATCATAATCGCGATCGTCTAATTAAACAGCAGACGATCGTTGCCGAGAATCTCGATTCAACGATACCAATCTATTGACTGTCCAGCGGTCAATCTTGATCTTGAGACCCAACGCCTCCAGATATACTGTTTTAGCTCAAATAATTGCAAATTAAGGGTAAAGAATTCTCAGCAGCGTGATTTAAAATAAAGCGGAAATTTTTAAATTTTGAATTTTGTCTCTCCTTTTGAAAAACTATAGATCACAAATTTTTTTTTATTCATAAAAGCTTTGACGTGAAAGCTCTTCAATTTGAATAGTCCCAATTCAAAATTGAACAAAAGACTAAGAGTACTAAGAGTTATGTACTTCAATAATGGTCGAATTGTTATTTATCAAAATAATTTTAAAAAATACCTTTTACAGTAACAAAGTACAAAGAGTGTTGTAATGTAAGTACTTGAATCGTCGAGTTTTGTGTTCCAGTACAACTAAATATATAACACTTGGGATTTATTTGACAAACTTATGTCAATTCAACAAATCCTTTCCCTCGATGCGTTATGGCGTCATCATAAATTTAATACCAGCAGATACTTGCACCATCGACTTTCTTTTCTCGGAAAACAGTAATAATCTCCGGACAAAAGGGCAATAGAAGCTTAAGTCAAGGGAGAGCCCAACCCAGTGGCGTAAACTCGTAACATTCGAAGAGGATTACTCTCGAGAAGTCGGCGATTTCTCATAAAGGCTGATCTCCGAGTCGATTTCGAAAACTCCTTGGAAGTCAATAACTCCTAAATAAAGTCCCAGAGCCAAGTTGTGACAGATGAGTTAACTTTCATCCGGTTCTTTAATTCTATTTGGTCTTGATCAAATTTTCCAACTGAAAAGGACTGATTGTTGCTATTTCATACTTTTTTTTAACCTGTACTATATTTTACAGTAATACTTTAATTATTTGAAGTTTCCACAACCTTATTTTCAGCTATAAGCGGGCATGAGAGACATTTTGAAAAAAAATGTAATGAAAAAGGGGACTGATTGTTGTAAGGATAAATTTGCAATTGCTTTAAAGTACATTGTCGCATCCCTTCTTGGCTCTCATTTCTAATTATGGTCCTTTAAAAGTGGTAAGTGGACTTTATGGTCGCTATACGAGCCTACGCCAATGGCCGGGTCTGGCTTAGCTTTGCTTGTTGCAAAGTGGGTATAGATGAACCCGATGGACCACTCAGTGTGTGTGCGTGTGCACACACGTGTGTAGAAATATTATACCCGGCAGAAACCTAATCTAGACTGCTGGGGTGGTTTCACTGGTGGGTAGGATGGATTTATTTAAGGGCGTGTATTCAGTGGGAGATACAATGCTGAAATGGCAGCAACTGGAGGGTGACGCACTGGCAGTCATGTTGGAAGGGTCGTAGGGCTTAAGCATCTGCGGGCAGTTTTGACCCCCCGGCTTGACGAAACGTCGAACGACAAGGCAGGCTGGTAACTCGGGTAAGGGTAACTAACTGGACTGGCTGCAGAAGCATAGCAAGGACCCTGCGGGCCAAATCGACCGTTAAAAACTTCTAGGGGCGAGTAATTCTATTAGCGATTGGCACCATGACAGCATGTGCCTTGGGGCTGCCGATGAAAGACTATTTCTACGCCATCAAAACGACTCTCGACGAAAACCCTTTCCGAGAAATTTCCCCCTTCGATGATTGTCGACACGTTAAGCTTCCGGAAGCATGGGTTAATTTGATGCCGTGAGAAGTCTGCCTCCTAAAATAACATTGGAATTATTTTTGGAATGGTGACCCTGATCAAAAGATCGCATTAGACTTCAGTTATTAATTCAGGATTATATGAGGGATTATCTACAAAACAAACAGATAGGTAAATGAATGTTTTGCAGTATTGTTCAAGCAACTCTTCTAACCTTTTTATGAAAAGACATTTTATATTAAAATTGTTGCAACGGATAGTCAACGTCTATATTCTAGAGTTATAGCACTAAGGATTGTTGCAGATGTTGCAGGTAATCGGTCAAGCACGGTAAACGCGAGGTGGGTACTCCAAACTTCCGTCAAGTTTCCGTGGTAAATTGCAGATATTTCCGGCGGACTCCGCTAGAAAAAGCACGTTACAAGCCCGTAACCACGGAAAGTTTACCTTAGCTTGGAGTAATCAGATGCCTATTACCCTGCTTGATCGATTACCTGCAACATTTAGTACCCCTAGTCTTCTCTGTGCAAACGACTAACCTAATGACAAAATTTTCTCAAATACCGAGAAGACCAGAGGTCCACTTTTAACGTCGGATTTCAGATTTGGTATATAGCTTGCTTGACCGAAAAAAAACAATGTGTTTCACTCCGCCAGGTTTAGTGGCGTAGAACACGCAGACTTTTGCGGTCTACCATAGACGCGGGAATTTAAACAGCTCGGCACGTCTCGGCGATTCTCCACCGAGGATGGTGAAATTTTCAAATAAATTCAGGAAGTGATATACAAGCAAAACTAGCAGAGAACCACTGACTAACATACTATACCGTTATTTATTTTATTAAAACACCTTCAACTACTCATAGAACGTCGCAAAATCGACAAGACAAATTACCAGGATCCAAGACCCAAGACCTTCAGTGTAGGGTAAATATGTGTCGAGCATGTTTAGTATATCTGTACAAGTTATAATAGATAGGTATATTGGATACATGTAGTTATAGCTGCATCTTTGGAGAACCGCCTCGAAATTACCCCCTTCGCTCGCTTTGACTCTGTTAATACCGGTAGTGGGTCGACCCCTTGCTCGCTCACGGAATTAACACCAAGTATTTATGGATCCTGGCCAGGTAACCTGAGGACCCTGCCTGGACGCTTTTTCATGGAGGGATTAATTAATGAGCTTGGACCGAGTATTACACGCCTTACTAGCCCGATACACGAATACAAATCGAGGCTACACGCATGTACCAACCCACGAACAAGTGCGTCCGCTGTGCGTCGTACACGTGTATTCACTCCGAGAACTGCAAGTCATTATACCAAGTGCATTACGCTGAAATTGTAAATTTGCTCTGAAACGCGACAGGCTCATTTCGAATTCTACCTACTGTCATGCCACGTTAACAACAATGTGAGAGATAAAAATAAGGTCGAGTATTGAGCTCCGGCAAATTTTGCCGTATTTAAAGTTTCTAGTCCGGCAAATTTTGGTGTCAATAAAGAACTTTCTGTTTCGATACTATTTTTCCTACTTTGAAAAAAAAGCACAATATTTTACTATTTTATCATAAAATGAGGAATATTAAGTTATATATATACACGCAAAGTGCATTTAATCAAGAACATTACACACTAATAACACACTAAAGAATTGCTCATCACTTCAATATTTCTATAATATAATACACTTCATCACTAATTTACGAATTCTCTAGCACGCTGCACGCCACTAACACGCGCATTTTTTAAAGTGAGACTTAGAAAAGGGGTTCGAGATGTGACAGATCACTCTTCTGAGACCAGTCACTAAAATGCCGTACAACGGCATTTTATATATAGTTTATGTTATAGGGAAGATGGTGGATACTAGCGAAAATGTAGGCGAGGTGAAAACGAGCCGAAAGATGAGCCGACGGTGAATTCCGTAAACTTTAAATGAGTTATAACGGCTTACTATCAGCACGGAAAATGAAAATTGGTGAACTTTTATGGTTAAATTACGATAATATACAGATACAGAAATTATACAGAAATTTTGAAAATTTCTGCCAATTTTAGAATTTACCGAAAATTTCCGAAAAATTATGGTATCTGCAAAAATCGGTAATTTTGGCACGTTGTCGGTAATTTATGGTTAATTATCAATAATTTATGGTCACTTTTCATTTCTGGCTAGACGGATCACTAACTTCACAATAATCTACAACCACTAACCGCACCCTTACTCGCGGTGGAATAGCATATAACTATATATACTGTGAAAAATAATGTTAAATTAAATATATACACGATGTTTATTAAAATTAATATATCAAGCATATAAAATCGCCATTAAGAGCGTCTATATTATATTTCATATACATTCATGTTAACCACTGACAAGAAAAATCAGATATTTACATTTTACACAAATTCAAAATATAAGTTTATAAGTAATATTTGATTCTAAATAATAAAACATGATACCTTCTTGCTGTTAACCAAAAATAAAATTGGATTTCAAGTCGAAGAGTTTCAGGAAAAAGTTCCACCCGTACATTGCACTTTCATTATAAATAACAATTCAGTCGCGGAATTCTATATTTTCAATTTAATTGCGAATATTTGTCAAAATTCGTAGAAATGAAAGCACTTTGAGTTTCTATCTCGGTTTTTACGCACAGTGCTATACCGACCTGTATATTAAACTTAATACACATGTATATTAAATGTACTACACCAATGTGTGTTACATTTCAGTAGCGTAGTGCATATTTGCTTCACACGCATGTATATTAAACCTCATACAGATTTTTCTAACAGTGTAGAGCAGGGGTGTGTAACAAGTGCGAGCACTGAAAAAATGGTTAGTTGTGACAAGAAGCTCTTTATTAGTAGATATGTTATTAGGTGCGACAACCACTCCGATGGTAAAAGTAACTAACCAGTTTAGTGCGGCAACAAGTCGCCGTCAGTAATCCTACGTAGGTTATATTAGTAACGATAGTAATTCTAGTCACAAAAAATAAAGTAGTCACATTTACCACCAACTTATTTTCCTAGAAATAAAAGTAGTAAAAGTTACAAGTTTTCCTCCTTGGCGACATTGGCAGAACTGAAACCTGAGCAGTGCTGCCAACATTCGCACCTAAATATCGCGTCATGTTCCTTTTTGTGAATTGTGGAGTAGTGAAGACCGTGAGGACTATCGCATCGATCTGAATTTACTAATGGACTTACTACTACTGCAAGTCTGCAATTCTAAATACACAAGAACTCCAATATAAGGCCGACTGATCTTGCTCTTCCTGAAACTGCTGGCCCACGCAGTTCTCAGCGCACAAGCACCCTAGTGGAAAAATCTTCTGGCGTTGATCAGCCCTAGACTAGACCGTCTAGACTCTAATCTGGCGCAGATCAGACAGTCTAGTCTGGGGCGGGCCAGACCTGTAACACTTTTGCAAAGTTTGTGGCTAGACGGTCTAGCCAGCCGCTAGTCAGCCGCTGGTCTGCCGCTATTTAGTGAGTACACGCAGAAAGAAGAACCCTATATATTACTGAAAACTAAGTTAAATCTACTTATCTTCCAAGTAAGTATATGGACAAGACGTCAGTTCAGTAAATTTTACAACTATAGGCAAACTGAATATTAACTTATCTTAACGGTGCAGACTATATTTTGGACGGCTCCATAAATTGTAAAAAAAATGGCTAAAAAATAATTAATAAATAAACAGACGGTTAATTCTGAGATATATTTTCGGATATACTTATAATTAATCGATATTTGTAAGTTACAACGCTTATAAAACAATTAAAATTTCGCACGCAACGGGGGGATTTGAACGCATAAACCTAAGCACGCAAGTCGATTACCTTAACCACTACACTATTACACGAGTTGCGATCTGTGAAATAATTCCAAAATGCATTTGTAACTAAGGTGGCGACCTCGGTAACGACTTTTAAATACGCGTTCATGCCATCGGGGCACACGACAAAAGTTCTCGCATTTACCTCATATATCCATACAAGTCAGCTGGAACAGTAGCGGAACGCAAAACCGTCCTGCTCCAATAAACTCTCAACTGTACGCGACCTGTGAATAAGATTTGCCATCCAAAACTGTGTTATTCATTATGAAGCCCCTTCATTGCTGAGTGAGAATATGGAGTAATGTGACAACTGTCACAGAAATGTCAACAATCAATGTTTTTTAGGTGATGCAATCCATCCATTGCCGATGGCGTCATGAATTCATCGGTGGTTTAAAATTGATGTAACTAAAAACAGGAATTTATTTAAATAGTGTTAGTTTTGTTTTTTGTGCAAGTTTAGATACCCTAAACATTTTTCGAAAATGGTGAGAAAATTTTAAAGAAATTTTTATGTTATGAATTGCTGACGAGTCCCAGATCTGGGCAAGACTAGACGGTCAGGACAATAAGAAAAAAAAAATCGATTTTGAATAGTGTTCATTTCTTATTTTGTATAATTTTAGACATCCTGGTAATTTTTCGAAAATGTTTGAAAAAATTTGGCTGATTGACACTTAGAAATTTTTGTGTTATGGATTG
>CAKNXH010062593.1:0-27565 GCA_932178445.1 Andricus quercusramuli
GAAAAAGGGCATTCGTCTGAGAATTGATCAAGGAAACCATCGTCGTTAGGACCTACACCTGCCAGAGATACTCTTGAAGCTTCGTCGACGAAGAAATGCCGCCAAAGGATAAACGCCAAATTATCTGCTGTCAGGAAGAACGCTTCGACGCCCTGTCGAGCGGAGATTCGAATTGGACGAGCCGCAACCGGTCGAAGACATAATTACAAGAGAAGAAAGGGCTCGAGAAAATCAGCGTAAATACCAGAAAATATACGCAGGACAACCCACTAGGCCCCAGTATCACCCCGGCGATCGAGTTTATGTAAAAACACACCCTTTATCTAAGGCTGCCAACCACTTTAATCAAGGTTTCGCGCCGAAACGATCCGGTGTACACACCATCGGAAGTCGAGGGGGCGGGGAGGTTTATTGGATCGTCAAGGACGGTAAAAGAATCAAGGTTCATGCCTCTCAATTACTACCCGCACCACAAGAGGAACGCGAGGCACCGATTCATTACGAAAGCCAATCGGAAGGTGAAACGACAGACGGTGACGTCAGCGACGTTCAGTCCGTCTCACAGCACTCAAACTCCGGGGTACAGCCGGCTTCACAACACGAAGTCGGTCCACAACCGGTACTATACCGCTGCGATGGCGCACAGCCACGCGCACATTCAACCACTGGGGTACAGCCCGATGGCACTCGCTCAAGTAACGGTACACAACCGTGATTATATGATGGTAATGGCGAACAGCCGAACTTTCCACGAACACCAATCGACTCTTCGGTAGAGGACCAGATGGACCCGGCAGAAATATTGCCAGTCGCGAGAAAACGCTACGGACTGCGAAAAAAACTAGCAGCTTATTACCGTGACGCAAGACCATACGCACCTCGTCGAAAATAGCGATTGGATTAAGATAGATATTAATACTAGAATAACCAGCGTATATTTCTGTAATAGTTTTTCAATTCTGGAGTTTAAGAAATTAGATTAAGGCAAGTGAACCATTTTTTTTCTCTCTCTCTCTTAGTGTAATTTGCGTAATCTTAGCCCCGGCCGGGTACCCTAGCTATAAACTTTCGTCGCTTATTTATTTTTTTTTCTTCCTATCTAGAGAATAATTTATATTAGTATAAGTTAATACGGCCAAACAAGTGTCTTCCCCGCCCCGGGTAGGAATTTTTATATGCGCCTAAGCGGTAAAAATATGAGGAAATCAATATAATAATATAAAATGAATTACCTTAACCTAACATATTGATTCCCTCTCTCAGACACTTGTTTGGCCGATAGAAATTAAGTTAAGCATATTAGATACTAAGATTTAGATGTAATGCGCCAATCACGCGAAGGAGACACTGTCCTTGCCTTGGTATGTACACACCTGCTTTTAGTCTGTCCATGTCAAGTCAAAGACGCGCTCCACACGCGCCGGCGGAGTAGCAGGACCGGGTGAAGGGAAGTGCCGCGAATGCAGCGCCAGAGAAACTCTGCGCACGCACCTCCCGCCACTCGATTCTGCCCTCTCTATACGGCCTCTCGTGAAACTCTCGGGGAGTACGGCTATAAAAGGCCGTGCTCGAGCGAAAATCGGCAGATCTGCTGCAGCTAGGTATTCCTGGTAGCAGCAAAGAAAACAGCCTGGTATTCCGGTTGTAAGACTCGAGTACACTGTACCCTTTTGTTCACCTTGACAAATAAAGTTAATCTACGCAAATCATGGTAAGTGGCTATCTTCAATAACTAATCACCACGTCAACCTTTAAACGTGGCACAGCTGGCATACCGGCTGCGTCCACCAGTCAATCTCTATAATCCGTCAGGCAGCAGGCATACCGGATGTCGCGACTTCCCTTCTCCCCCCCACTCCGATAGGCGGCATACCGGCTATCACCCTAATACGCTCTAAGTCCCTAGGCATCTCCACCCACCACCTTCAATTGAACGACCTCACTGAAAAGTCAAAGGCAATCTCCGACGAAATACATCTGTCTCTCTCGCTCTACCAGAGGACGTGGCACCTCCCTCCCACAGCAAGAACTCGGAAGACGTAAACCAATCCCGATTCATCACACTTCGGCACATCCAGTCACGACAAGGCTCTGATTATCCGAACGAGGTTACGCCACTGAACCTGTCCGTCCACAATATTCAGGCCGGATTCTACAACGGCCAGGTTTCGCTACTAGACTCGTGGCATTGCTCTTCCCCGACGGAGACGACGAACACTACAGAGCTTACTTGGCGCGGTGCCCTCCCTTCGCACCAGTACGCCCGGCGCTTCGCATAATTAAAGGCTACAAAAAAGTTAACGCAAACGAAGTCCCTCAAGTCTACCCAGCCCTGCAGAACCAGACGAGCAACTCCACGGCCTCTTCAAGGAATCTTCGCCCGACAATGAACCGGCAGGTGCTTTCAGCGAGGACGAAGAGTCGGTAAGCAGCTCACCTACAAAATATCGTGATTTTTCTCACCTCGTGAGATTTAACCAAAGAGCGGCCGCTAAAATAATTATAAAAACCGGTAGTACCACTCTAACAAAAATTGACCAACCTGGCTCCTCGAGTTTTTCAACCGATCTTCCTCACCTGAACCGCTTCCTTCAGGATTCCCTTAACGAGCGGGCTAAGTTTCTTCCCCCTCCTTTCTCCCCTATCGTCAAAACTCCCATTGAGCCCAGACCTACAGAAGTCCGCCATCTTCCCAAAAAAATCCCCCTCCCGGCTCAACATATCCCAGATCACGGGGTCGAAAGACTCTTCGCTGAACTAGGTAATTTAACTCCTTTAATCTCGCCAATTAAAACCACTCCCAGAAAGGTTAAATCCCAACCTGTATCCACCCCCTCTATCCGCACAGAACATCCCAAACCTGAAACCTCAGAAGTCCGCCATCTTTCCGAAGAAATTCTCCCTCCTATCAACCGAATCCCAGACTTTGTAGTCAATCAGATCCTCACCAAACTCCGTAAATCAACCCCCCTGATTTCTCCCATCGAATCCCCTCCCAAACCTGTAGCCTGTGTCACTACGTATCATCATCCAGACGACATCATTGACCTCCATCCATCTCCAATAAAATTAACCCTCTCTCCTCCCAAACGCGGAGTTAAGCGTCCTCCCCTCTCATCTCTTACTAATATCGAAAAAGTCCGACGCAAATTGTAAAAAAGCTTCCCCTAGTCTCTATTAATGTGATAATTAAAACTTAAAGACTAATTAAAATCGACTTAGGTGAATATAACGTCTGTGATTACTGACTTGTATATATAGAGTTATATATTCATACATATACACATATGCATATATCTATATACCTATACATATAAATATATACATATAAATATTATACTTCCTAATAAAGAGTCGACTCGAGAGTGCCAGCTCTGGATCTCTCCTCCCTTCTTATACCCTAGATGGTTGAGGTAGGTCGCGGGAGAACCGACTCGACACTTCCTAGCGTTCTCGCACGAAACTATTACCGCCTGTTGGATGGCCACCGCCGTGTCGGGTATCCTCCATGTGTACGTCTAGCCTACTCTCAGGCTTAGGCTAAAATGATCGTTTCAGGTTGCTACTTCTCCTTAATTCAATTATGTGTGTGTTTTTCTCAATGGTCTCCCTCATCCACTACTCAATAACTTGTAGATACATGTAACTTCCATCCTTCCTTCTGGTTAGCGATGAAAGGGGGTTGAAGTTTCTTTCCTTGGTCCTTCTCTCTCTCTTTCTTTACTTATCTCTCTCTCTCTCTCTTTTCCCTATTACCTTATGATAGAGCCATTTCTGTGGTACATAGATCAAATTTGTCAATTCCCCTGAGTTATATAGTCCACAATTAATAATACATACATATATATATATATAGTGACGACGTAGTACGTGACATCCCCCCCCCCCCCCCCGATTTGCTTGAATCATATGGTGAAGCCAATATGTTCGAGCGAAAATATCAGACTCAAATTAATTATTGTGGTAAGATATCAAGTTGAAATTTTCACAAATATAAAATATTTAAAGAGTACATTATGTCTTCTGGTTATACGGTTACAATATTTATTTCATTTTTATCATTATTATTTTTTTTTTTTTGCTAGAGAATACATTTTATGATTTACATAGATAAGAACATTTTTGCTCGAGAATACATTTTAGGATTATAATATGTATTTCAGGAAGTCCTAATACATTCTATGATTTCCAGATATGTGTTTTCTTGGGAAGGTTGGTCAAATATTATAATTTAAAAGTTACGATATTCAATAAGTATGTTTACATTTAAAGATTCAGGTGAGTATACATTTTTTAGCGTTATAAGATTCCCATGATTTTCTGATAAATTTAATTATGTACACACAGAACACTCAACATTGAAAGGTGGTTATATAGACTTGGATTCAATTGAGTATATTGACTTAGAATTAAAGACTATACCAGGTTTGATACGGTCACTAAAGGTGACATCGCCCCCTCTTCATTTCGAAACATGGTGGTGAAACCTCCTGTTCGAGCAAATCATATATTAGGAAAGTTTTAGGATTCTAAATATTTTAAATGTATCTATACTTATATAATTGTCGCTTGAAGAGTAGACTGAAGTATTTAGATTTGTCACAGACATATTTGACGTTACGAGCATATGAAGAAGAGAAATAATACTTTAATTCTCAAATTTAAAATTATTGATACAATACAATATTTAGGGGACGGTGGGGAGTTGTGGGCCGTGGGGAGTCGTGGGCCACCTTAATCTCCGCCATGTTGTGGGTGGTAGGACTGCTTCAACCACTGCCAAAAGACTCTCTTTGTGTGAGCTAACTTTGTGAACTCGACTCATAGTATCAACACGCGTAGTTAGTATTTTCACATTGTTGATTACAGAAATCAAAATAAAAGTTTTTGTACAACTCAAGTGGTTGATATTCGAATTCCCGTTCTACAGCAGATTTCAGATGCACGTTATTGCAAAATATTCCTTGAGCAATTGGCTTTAAATTCAATCAAACAATTTCAGTAAAAAATTCATTGTGTGTATCGCAATTTGGTCATTTCGTAAATGTCGGCTGTGGGGAGTTGTGGTCCACCATTAGTGGGGAGTCGTGGGCCAAACGTTCTTAATGCGTATTTCAATTTTTTAAGTGAAACTTCTCTTCTCTTGTTCTGAAAAGACTTTTGCATTATTTGCAAGGGCACTACGCCAAAAACTTTTTATCAGAACAACACAGTTCACTGCAACATGTGCGATCGTGCTGTGCACTTGAAATGTGCCGACATGAGGACCGGATATTACACTTGCATACACTGTGGATCAGAATAATTTTTTTTTAATCTTTTTAAAATCATTAATTTTTATTTACTGCAACTTTAATAAACATAAACTACTGGAATATGCCATTTTCTTTTATTTTTTGTCATGGCCCACAACTCCCCACCAAAATCACAAATATAGATTTTTATAAGATTCACGTCGTCCTAAATATTTCTCGCGCATTAACGAATTTTATTAATTGTGGTCTCCAGTTGATGTATTGACAAGTTTACTACAAATACCAGTTCATACATTGACAATTTATCGATGTTCAGAGATGTTATGTCTTGAAACCAAAGCGTGGCCCACAACTCCCCACTCTCCCCTATATATATTTTATTGGATTAAACTGCAGCTAATATAATAGTCGCTAAGCTAAATATTATTCATATTGATAAGATTAAATATGTTTCTTCTACATGAGAAATATATAAGAAAATGTTAATATATTTTTAATGCTGGTAAATGGACATTTCGTTAATTTATCTTCTGTGTAAGATTTGTTTCTTTCAACATTGTGACAATTTTTTGCAATATGGAATCTTTCGTAGCATCTTTCGCAACTATTTTTCCATTGAATCAGCATGAATTCTGTTGTTATGAATAAATTGTTATTTTTTACTATCGCACATATTGCTCTTAACAATCCAATATTTTTTTTATTATTAGGGATATAGAATTTTGGCTGATTTGATATGTAACATGCAGGTTTTGTAAAATCATATTGTATACTCAAATTTTCTAATTGTGTAATCGCACATACTGTAGGTTTGCTTGCTGGTATTTGTATGCCAGGTTCTAAAGATTTGATTGATGACATCGGTGGATGGTAGGGATCAAAAGGTTAGCAAAGGATCCGGTGCCAGTAAGGACGAGCAATTATTATAATTGGACAGGATAAGATCGAGTATTGAGCCGGATTTATTCACTATGGAGTTTTTTTTTATAAAGATTTAAAAAGGATATTGTATCTAACATGTTTTGAGCGATTGCGTTTTGACAAGGAGAGGAATCAGTATTAATCGAAAAGGGGTTATCCTGATTATTGAGTGTGGCATTGTCAGTGTATTTAGTAATATCAATGCGAGGAGGAAAGTAAGCAGCGAAAAAAATGTGAGAAAAGTTGCAAACGCTAATATGAACAAATACAGTTTCAACTGAGTTGATGATACAAGGAATGGATACACTATAAAATTTATTTTTAACAGCAATAAGAATACCACCACCTCGCTCATGGCTGCTAGTTAGAAAATTTCTATCGAGTCTGTACAAAGTGAAATTGTTCAAACCTAATTCAGAGTTATTAATGCCACTATGCAACCAAGTCTCGGAAAGAATAATTACATCTGCTGTACAAGCTGGTATTACCTTCCTTAGTTCGGGTAACTTTGTGCGGATGCCCCGTACGTTCTGGTAGTAGACTTCGAGCTGGCTACAGAGAGATGCGAGAGTATTAGTATCCGTAGAAAACGCTTGAGGTGGTGTAAGAGCCTCGCCGGCAAGATTACATATGTCAGCTTGATTACAAGAAGAGACTATGGTAGGAGAGCAGTCAGAAAAATCGCAAAAAGGAACACTCAAGCCTTTTTCGACCGTACACTGAACAATACTGGGACATTGTATCTGAACACGAGCTTTAGGTCCACTTCTCCTGCCTTCTGTCGCATCTTCAGTGTCTCTTTCAGCTTCTGAATCTGTTGAAGCTGCATCTTGGTTCTGTCTTGGGCCATCCAGATGTTGAGATTCTTCTCCGTTGATGCACTCGTTGTCCTTTTCTCTTTTTCTGTATTATTCCTTGCAACAAGGAACGAGTGCAAGAGCGTCTGCGCCACACGCTGATCCTGGCAACAGATTTTTACCGGTCTAGGTTTGAGCAAATCATGAGACAAAGTGCCAAGCCGGAATGCATCGAACGTTGGCAACGAACCTGGGGATAGGACGCTTTCCAGGAACTGTTGGACTTGAGGAGTTGTTGGGTTGGGTTCAGGGGTAGAGCCACCAGGATAATGGTTGGTCTGACTACTTTCTGGTAATCCGAAAAGGATCAAGTTGCGTCTTCTAGCATTGCGACGCTCCATTCCGTCAAGCACAGAATGATTATTTAAATGAAAAGATTGAAGCGTACCTTCTATGTTGTGAATCCGGGGAGTAACATTGTCGAGCGCTATTTCGTTATTAGTAACTCGTTTCGGAAGCCCATCCAGCTTCTCTTCTATAGATTTGACAGAGTCAAGCACTTTCTGGTTGTCTTCTGATAACTTCGTTGGAAGTGTAGTTTGGAGTGTTCCGATGGCAGATTGAATGATCCTGTTGACGTCTTGCAGGTCGAAAGCTCGAGTCGGAGATGGTGGTCGAGAACCACAGCAACGGGAGCAAGCACCGGTGGGCAAGGTGGCAGAACGAGCTGCACAGACAGGATGGTAGGGAGCGGAGCACCCTGAGCAAAGCATAGCATCTACAACTTTAGATGCGCAACCCCTGCAGATTTTCTCCGCAGAGAGAGAAATCTTAGACGCGTTTCTGTTCCAGGCCATAGTGGTATAATTATGTCCAGGGCTAGAGGCACGTGGACGTGAACGGTGTTATGCGTGCTTTGAAGCTAGGGGCACGATAAATGTTCAAAAACTGAAAATAGTCGGAGATAAACCAGGAACCAATAGCTATAGAAAGTTAGATTAAAAGACACTTCTTTTTTCACTTTTCTCTATAGATAAATGAAATAAAATACGTATATCTGAAACACTTTACTCCATCAATGAATGATATACGTATATTAAAAACTGACAGCTCCAACTGATTTCATTTGTTTAAACTAACTCACAGGTGCTAAGCAACTTCAGACGACAGCTATATCTTATTCTTTCAATATATGTGCACTGATAATCCTTTTTCTACACTGAAACAATGTTTTTTTTTCACTAAAAATCACGGATACCGTTCACTGACCACGTGGGAACTTCACTAATTTTTTGCAATAAGTATTTTTGCAACAAATTCGTTATCCGCATCCCTTTCACACACACGAGGGGTGTTAAGGGTCTTTAATTTCACACTTTAGACACTTTCTTGAAATTAAATACGTTGATTTACACTAGAAAAACAACCCGAAATACGGAGCGGCTTCACAGTACAACCGCACTTGGCGCCATCTTAGCCATCTTCCAGTTATCTAGCTAATTAGAGGTTAAGTTGCCACTACAGCATTTTGATATTGCAATAATTATTTACAAGCGGTTTTTTATGCTTTCAAACCAAAAAATATCAACAATATGAATTTAAAAAGAAATAAATAAAAATTTTACAATAATGTACTCGCTAAATCAAACTACTACTGCCTTACTTGATAGAGACACTATATCACTGTCACATCGTGAGGTGGCATGATTCTTACATATTGCCTTTCGACTCCTCATTCGGTATACCGCCTGAACAAACTTTCAATTTTTCATACTCGAAATTTGCGTTCAATTATCAAAATTAAATTTCCAACCTATAAGCACGTGCGCGTCCTGTGTGTTACAAACGAAAACTGCAGAGGGCGCACTGCAGGCAAGTGCATTCATTCAATTCAACCCGCTTGGGAACAATTGACATAATTAGCAACAATTCAAAACGATTCAACGTTTGATCACAATTAATCGTTATGAATCGTGTTCAATCGATTATTTCTAGAAGGGATGCTACCAAAATTACCAGATCGGATGTCTAACATGGAACTCGCAATAAATACTCGTAAAGAAGAAATTCACTCGATAGCAGAAAATTTTGATTTGGTGATTTCGGATGAAAGCCAAAGGAAGAATGATGAAGAATCTAGAGTAGGTAACAATGACACGTTGTTTGTAGAATCAGCACATTCGTTAGAAAGAGAACAAATTGACCCTAGGCTTCTACAGAGTTTATCAAATGAAAGAATAACAACCCCAAATGAAGCAATCCTTATAAATGACAGGCTCTCACAAAGGTCGGATGCAAGAATTTCCACCACGAGCGAAACTATCCCTGCGAGAGATGCGGTGAAATTAATTGAAAAATTTAATCGACAAGACGATATGGGAGTTGAGCCCTTCATCACTCTTGTGAAAAGATTTATATCGCAGTGTTCAAATCCAGGAGTTTAATTAGACTGGATCATTGCAGAAGAAATCGAAGGAGAAGCGGAAAAATCTATTCGTTTCTTATGAATTAAAAATTATGATGATCTTTTCAAAGCTCTTAGAACTAACTTTGGAACTACTGGATCACTAGAAACTCATCGCACCAAACTATCACAAGTAATCCAAGAAGCTGGAGAAAGTACGCAGAATTTTAATGCAAGATTCAACCAAAGAATGCACGAACTTTTGTATGCTGTACAATCGGATAATCCTTTAACACACGAACGAAAAATTTGCATGAAAAAGGAAGAGCAAACAGTTCATGAAAAATACATCATCAATTTAAGAGAAGAACTTTCAGACCGAGTTTCAAGTAAAAATCCTAGCGATATTAGAGAAGCACAACAAATGGCAATACAATCTGAAGTCTGGTTAGCTGAAAGTAGTAAAATTCGTCAGTCAAGAAACACGATTAAATCCCAAGTACCTATTTTTACACACCTCAATAAAAATCCGTTTGAAATACTTAACTCCCAATTTAATGAACAAAAATACCCTTCGATAAACAATTCTCCAAATCACAGCAAACCTTTGCAGCAGAGGACCCAGTTATTTTGCAGTCACTGCAAAATATCCGGACATATCGAAAACCAATGTTTTTCTAAACGGAAAAATTTTCAGATGCAAGCCTCGAGAGGCCGACCTCCGGATCGTATAACTCATGTGCAAGAAAAAATGGAGAAACAAGAATATATCTGGGAAACGGAGTCGGAGACAGAGTATCAGCAATATCTGAAAGATTATAGTCTATCAAAGTATTCTTATCCCCAAGAACATAGGACCCACTCCGTCGCCATGCGGGTTCGATTCCAGCCCCGCACTCTGGAAGAGCCTCGGTGGCCTCGGTGGGGAAGTTGTTTATCTCCGGAGAGTCGTGGGACCGGTACCTCTAGAGAAAAAGTTTCTCTAAGTACTTAAGGCTGTTGCTCTTGGTGGTTCGGAACCCACCTTAAACTGTAGGTCCCCCTCCGACCACCAAGTAAGTGTGTGGGGGGTGTGTGAAGTAATAGGGAAGAGATAAAAGAACAATGTGAACCCTTAGGGGACGCATCAGAAGCTTCCATTCCATTCCACTTCCACTATACAAATGATAAACGTGGAAACAAACCAAAAACAGGGGCACATTTTCATAGAAGATAATCCCTACATTCCAAATTCTATCCACCGTATCGTTGACTCAGAAGTAATGATTCCTGTTAGTAATCATACCGAAACAGACTTGAGATTGAGTGATGAAGGGATAAATTATAAGTTTATCCTGCTTGAACATATCGAAAATACCCATAGAACACAGATACAAAAAATAGCTATCTCTTGTCACATTTTCTTACTAAAGGGAGATCCACTACCCTGCACAAGTCTCGCATCACATAAAATCGTCATGAAAGATGAAACAAAGATTAATATACGTCAACCACGAAATCCGGCATTCCACAAAGTTTGTTATTGATTTTAGAAAGTTAAATGAAAAAACAGATGAAGATGCCTATCCACTGCCTGCAATCGATGAAATTCTGGACCAACAGGGAAAAGCAAAATTCTTTCCAGCCTTCGATTTGAGCTGAGGATTTAACCAAATTCCTATGGACGATGACTTAAGGAAATATACTGCGTTTTCTACACCTTAAGGACATTTTCAGTACAATCGCATGCCGTTCGTGCTCAAAAACGCTCCAGCCAGATTTCAAAGAATGATGGAAACAACATTAAGAGGACTGTTAGGAAAAATATGCTTCACTTATCTAGACGACATTGTTGTCTTTAGAAGTACACTCCAAGAACACAACAAAAATATAATAATCTTATTTTAACGCTTACGGGCTACTGGACTCAAACTCCAACCAGACAAGTGTGAGTTCCTTCGACTGGAACTGATATTCCTGGGACACATGATCACGAAAAATGAAGTGAAACCACACCCATATAAATTATTAGCTGTCCAAAATTTCAAAAGACCAGAAAAAAAAAGAAGTCATCTTTTTCTCAGGACTAGCTGAATATTACCGAAAATTTATTAAAAACTTCTCTACGATAGCTAAACGACTAACAGAACTGGCAAAGACAAATCAAACCTTTAATTGGACGCCGTCTTGCGAAACAATGTTTAAAACAATGAAAGATGCTCTTTGCTCAGCACCGGTCTGAAGATATCCTGACCTTAAGGACACATTTACGTTGACCACCGATGCGAGCAATGTTGGACTGGGGGCAATTTTATTTCAAAAGGGACACCCAGTTTGCTACATCTCAACAATTCTGAATGAGCCTGAGCTAAACTTCACTACTACCGAAAAAGAAACTTTAGTGATCGTCTGGGCAGTTAAGCGGTTTCGACAATATCTTCTCGGACGTAAATTCATAATAAAAAAGGACCATCAGGCTTTGACGTGGCTTTTTAACGTGAAGGACCCTTCTTCCAGGTTGCTGAGGTGGAGATTTTGATTGGGAGCATACGCATACAAGATCGTGTATAAAAAAGAGGAGGAAAACACGGCTGCTGACGCGCTTTCAAGAATGCATCCTATTCAAGATCAAAATCTCTCAGAACAACTGGGAAAGAATGCACAAATCAAGCAGGTAAATGACTCCCAAGAAGTCGATGAGATTGATACATCATCATCATCAGGCGAAGATAACCAACTAATTTCTGAAAAATTGCGAAATCATGAACCGATAGACGAAAATGAAACTCAAAACGATTACGCAATCTGGAAAAGGAACCGCCTGCCAAGTAAATTGAAAATCAAACCTGTTGCCACTGGAAAGAATTGGATTGAAATTAGCAAACAAAATATTTTCTCTTTGCTAAGAATCCAGTTACCAGACTAACACGAAAAAAATGGGTCAAACTCCTCTACGTCAAAATTAAAGATTTCACCAGAAACAAAACATGGAGAATACTTAAATTTCACATGGAGGATTCCTCAATCAAAGTTGCGGAACGTGTACGCATCGGAGAAATGTTGAATTTTCTACTACAGACAAAATTTACAGAACACACATTTTTCCTGCGTGAACGACCTGACAAAAAATTAAGTGAAGAAGAGAGAGAAAATCTGTTGAGGGAGGCACACGGAAACGTGGCCACTGGCCACTTTGGCGAGAATAAAACAATCAAGAGACTACGCGAACAAACATCGAGGGAAAATATGGAGAAAGATATAATCGACTTCGTTAAAAAATGTCAAGCAAGCCAACGCGAAAAACTGACCCGAATTCGACCCAAGGTTGAAGCAGTCATTCCGGAAATGCTGACGCAACCGCATGAGAAGATCGCGATGGACATAGTTGGCCCAATAACGGAAACAATGAGTGGAAACAAATGTATTTTATCCCTTCAAGATGTGCTGACAAAATATATAAGTCTTATAGCACCATGCGAAACAACGAGCGAAAGCATAATAACAAACCTGCTGGAGCATCACATTTACATATTTTCTTCTCCAAAGCACATCTTAACTGACCAGCGCGCTAACTTTGTATTGGAATTGGTTCAAAGATTTGAAAACCTTTTTAGAATCAAGCACATCAGAACAACTGCTTTTCATCCACAAAGCAATGGAGCCCTCGAGAGAACTCACGGAACAATTAAAGATTTGTTAAAGACATACATGGCCGATAATGAGATGGAATGGGACCGAAACTTGAACCTAATATGCTTAGCATATAATACCGGAGTCCACGAGAGTACAGGTTTAACGCCGTTCGAAATGACATTCGGAAGAAAAGCCAATTTACCTTCAGCCTTAGCAACAACCACGTCGTTAACCCATGAAGCAGGATGCAAAAATAATCATTAGTAATCCTCTTCTCGCACCAGGAGATTTAATATTATTGCATAATGATAGCACAGCAACAAAATTATAGGGTGAATAGCTTGGACCCTACACCATATGCAAACGCGTCCGTTCTTCTGATTATGAAATCTTGTAAAATAATCAGCATTACACTGTACACGCTAATAGATTAAAGCCCTACTACCAGTAGCTTCATAGCTTTATTTTATATTTTAGAAACTGTTTTTGAGGAAATAAAAATTATTATACGAACTCATTCTTTGTGAAAAAAGGCAACGGATATTCTAGCTTATTTAGGCACTCCGTTATTCCTTATTTAAGAAATAATAATAAAATAATTCAAAAATGTCTTCCAAACCTCTGCTTTAATTTTTGTTGTACCACCAATAAGATGAAAAAGAAGAAACGAAATAATACCACAAGTTGTCTTCTACGTATAAGAGAGCGCGCCTACGATAGATTTAGAGAGTAACTTAGATAATAAAGCTAGCATATTTAGAAGGAAATAATCTATACAAATATAAAGAATTTCAGGAGAAATTCACTCTAACAGGAGAGGTGTAAACCTAGAAAGAATAAGTAAAAATATTCTAGCTTTATAAACGCACTCTGCTAAAACAGAGTAGTTTCGTAGGTTAATAATAGATAGATATCACTCCCTCCCCTTAAAATTATAAGGGCAGTGGACTGTACTCTTTTATCATGGGACCAACCCGGCAGGGTCTCGGCCCCAAAAGTATCATTCCTTGTCTGACTGCTGCGGCGTCAACTTGTGTTTTATTAACACTTAACCCGTAAACGTTTTTTCGGCACCTTCAACCCGTAAACCTGGGTCGTTCACGTCCAGCGCATTTTTCAATAATTTGCACTGATAGGAAAAATCTGAAAAAATTCAGGGATCACAACTGAAGTCTCTACTCAACAAACATGCAAAAGACTTTTAGATAAAAATAAATTATTTAAACAATTTTTGTAAATAAACAAAATAAAGTCGAAGAGATGCTGTGTTTTCTTCAAAAAATCATAACTTTTGATCTAATTAAACAAATTAAAAAATTAAAAAAGAAAATTAAATTTCAAACATGCGCCTTTCAAGAAAAAAATATTAAAATTTGCTACCACAAAAATAAATGCTTAAGTTTTAAAGGTGAATATTGGGATATTTCATGGAAATAAGAGTTTTCGAAATAATGAAATTTTCAGACCTACAAACGTTTATATGTATTTAAAATGGTTAAAAAAAAAGTAAAAAATACGTAGTGTACTATACATTTTTATAACTCTAAACAAAGTAAAAAATGGCTAATTTATAATACTTCCGTATTACACTAGAGTCCCACTATAGTAGTTCCCGAGATAAGGGACAAGGCGGTCCAAGGGGACGAGATGGAGCCGTTTGTAAGGTCAGCGGAGTTGCCATGTTTAGGGTTCGGCGCTGTCAGAAGCCACATGAATGAAAGAGAAGAAGAACGGTTTGGAGAGTCCCGAGATAGTGTGAAGCGATGAAGGGTACTCCCGAGACGGCTACTATAGAGAGACTCTGATGTATTCTAAGCAAGTCTATGCTCATCGCAAACAGGCTTGCGGCACCTAACACAGCAGAAATGCGTTTTTATGTCGCGCTCAGTCACACAAAAAAAACATCTTTTGCGTTTTTCCATTTTGTCGGTTCCTAAAATACTTGCTTCCTGTCGCGAAGAACGCGCTGTACATCATCAGATGTACGTTGCTCCATTTTGAGTTCTATGACCAAAATTATTATTTAGTTAGCATTAGTATGTTCAAATGCGTTAGAAAAACGTTATAAAGTAAAAAATAATCAAATACTCGCTTGCAGAAAAAACAACCGATTCCGGTAAACCTGGGTCGTTCGTGTCCTCCTCAGACTTCGTTCTATCACCACAAAGAGTAAACGTGAACTAGAGACCTGCCTTCTGGCCCTTAGGTCCCCCTCCTAAATAACTTTTTTCAGGGCAGGGTAAGGTCCGCATCCCTCTCGCAGTCACAGAATAACTCAGTCAATTAGTTTTCGCTCGGACACGAATGACCCAGGTTTACGAGTTAAGTGTTAAAATAAACTAACTGATCAGATCTACGAATCTGCGTCAGAACAAATTAAATTAAAGTGATTTTGTATTCAGACCGTCACAAGGTGCAATTGCAGAATAGGGGCGTCACCCCTGTTTTGGCTGGAAATTTTTGTTTTTGCAAAAAGCTATTGGAATGTTTAGCGAAACTATAAGTGAAGGAATTTGATAAGGCAACAGTTTAAAATTATTATTATTTTTCTCAGTAGGATGTGTCAAATATGGGCCTGTCACGATATGGGAATGATCGTATTTACCTTATCGTTTAGGTGCTTTTAAATGTCCGTACGTCCAGAAAAACGGTAAATAATTTAAATTCATTCGTTTTTCAATGAATCAAACTATATTTGAATATCCTTTTATGTCGGCATAAGGTGTTATGTCGATAAAAAAGGAGTGTTTAACGCATATCAGCTGTCACTTGTGACGGGAGGATACCATCTTGGCTACTGATGGCAATCGAGATATGTTTCGATATTGATTCGTATCGATACACAATTTTAATTTTTATTTTTCATACATTGAAAAATATCAGTGAAAAATGTATAAAAACTTAACTTCATGAAAAGGTAGTCTATCTTTTATTGTCTTTTTTCGGATTTTCTTTGTTTAATTTAATTTATTTTTATTCATATTTTATGTTTATCATTTATTAGGTAATAATAGGCAATACTTATAAATAATAGGTAAATAATAGGTGATAATTATTATTTATACTGTGACAGGGTGAAGTTTGACTTACCTGTCACTTCAAAGTGATATCCGTATTAGATGTTTTTTTTTTAAATTTTGAATCCCTCGAGACCAAGAGCGGAAGTCACCTCGGCCAGGAGCACTCGTCAGAAATTGTTCATTTAGATTATTTACTCCGTAAATTCTGCTTTCATGTTACCTAACCTCCATCTGTCAAAACCGAGATCAAAGACAACAACTACAGGAGCCAGGGACGGGTCGTCCAATGTTTATAATACGTATATGCCTGAGTACACTGTACTTATTGTGGGTAAGTCGCCATTCGTTGAGTGGAATAAACCAACTTTCACAATACATTACGAGTAACGATTCATAAAAGCAGCAAGGCACCCTTTCGATCGGTCACAAAAATAATTTTGGTGAAACCCCTACCGCTTTTCCAACGTCTCGTGTATAATGCATTACTGGATGATCTTCAACAAAGTTTCCACTGGTCTATCCTTAAAAATTCTCAAAAAACATGTATTGCTCACACGTTGGACGCCGCCGAAAACCCAATCGCCTTCGAAGTGTTTTCCGAATTTTGATTCGTCAATTTGAACAACGCAACCAACTCCACCGATTTGTTGATTTTCCGCGGAAACTGCTTCGATACACACTTCACGACAAAAGTTGTACCAATCACAGATTGTGTGTTCGGACATTTTTGTTTCGTGACGAGCATTTCTTTGCTGGTACCGATCTTTTTTTTCTTACATGTATTTTCGACACACCGCCATTTGAAGTGATCAATTGAATCACTTGCTTTATTCAAATTCATTTCATTTCCGCATTCGCACGTCACACGTTTGGCAATTAAACCGAGGTTTTGAAGGAATTTAATCATCTCCAAAAGAGATAATCCCTTCAAACTTACAATGCGCTCGAAATCCCACATTTTCGACATCTTACAATGCGACAAATATTGTAAACAATGCTCTTGCATCCGTGGTTCGAAAGCCAATGATAATATTTACAATTTTTCAAAATACGTTAATGCAACTATCGATTCCGATATATATCGATACATATCTCGATTGCCATCAGTAGCCAAGATGGCGTCCTCCCTTTGCAAGTGACAGTTGATATGCGTGAAACTCGTTTTTTTGGTCGACATAACAACTTATGCCGGCATAAAATAATATGCAAATATATTTTGATTCATTGAAGAACAATACATTCTAATTATGTCCCGCTTTTCTGGCCGTACGGAAGTCTAAAAGCACCTAAACGATAAGGTAAGTACGATCATTCCCATATCGTGACAGACCCATATTTGATACATCATACTGTGAAAAATAATAATAATTTTAAACTTTTGCCTCATCAAATCCCTTCATTTATAGTTTAATTAAACATTCCAATAGCTTGTTGCCGAAAAATAGTACATTGTGCTACTAGTAAGGAAAGTAAGAAGTTCCACACGAGTATGAAGTTTGCTGTACGAGCCAGAGGCGAGGCAAAGGGAAGTTGTAGGCGAGTCGTAGGCAAGTTGGAAGCGAACCGAAGGCGAGCTGTAAACGAGCCCAATACAAGCCGGAAACGACCCGAAGACGAGCCGATGGCAAGTACTGTAAATTTAACAAGAGTTGCAAGTGTCTACTTTCAGCACCTGTTGCACACGATGTTTTTTTTTTAACAAATGCAGGAAATTTTCGATTTGAGAAGCAATAAGAATTATTTTTTTGGAAATTTATGGTAAAATTACCAAAGATTACAGAAAATGTCCGGTGAATTTTTTTTATCGGTAATTGATGGTAATTTATCAGTCATTTCCCTACTAAAAAAAAGTCAGGAATCGTCAGAAAAAAAGTCAGGACTTCTGACCATTTCTGACCACTTTTGTTACGTTTCTCGACAGAAATCGTCAGGAAAAGTCAAAATTCGTGAGAAATGTTCAGAAATCGTCAGAGCTTGGGTTCGAAGGATAATCCATTTATTAGGGGTCCAAGAATGGAATGACATAAAACCTAATCCCTTTTATATTTCCCAGGTTATTTATATTATCTATTTATAGAGGAGAGTGGGGAGTTGTGGGCCACGCTTTGTTTTCAAGACATAACATCCCTGAACATCGATAAATTTTCAATGTATGAACTGGTATTTGTAGTAAACTTGTCAATACATCAACTGGAGACCACAATTAATAAAATTCGTTAATGCGCGAGAAATATTTAGGATGACGTAAATCTTATAAAAATCTATATTTGTGATTTTGGTGGGGAGTTGTGGGCCATGAGAAAAAATAAAAGAAAATGGCATATTCCAGTAGTTTATGTTTATTAAAGTTGCAGTAAATAAAAATTAATGATTTTAAAAAAATTTTTAAAAAATTATTCTGATCCACAGTGTATGCAAGTGTAATATCCGGTCCTCATGTCGGCAAATTTCAAGTGCACAGCACGCTCGCACATGTTGCAGTGAACTGTGTTGTTCCGACTAAGAATTGTTGGCATTGTGCCCTTGCAAATAATGCAAAAGTCTTTTCAGAACAAGAGAAAAGAAGTTTCACTTAAAAAATTGAAATACGCATTAAGAACGTTTGGCCCACGACTCCCCACTAATGGTGGACCACAACTCCCCACAGCCGACATTTACGAAATGACCAAATTGCGATACACACAATGAATGTTTTACCGAAATTGTTTGATTGAATTTAAAGCCAATTGCTCAAGGAATATTTTGCAATAACGTGAATCTGAAATCTGCTGTAGAACGGGAATTCGAATATCAACCACTTGAGTTGTACAAAAACTTTTATTTTGATTTCTTTAATCAACAATGTCAAAATACTAACTACGCGTGTTGAGACTATGAGTCGAGTTCACAAAGTTAGCTCACACAAAGAGAGTCTTTTGGCAGTGGTTAAAGCAGTCCTACCACCCACAACATGGCGGAGATTAAGGTGGCCCACGACTCCCCACCGTCCCCTATTTATTTATGCATATTCTCTTATTACTTATAATTAATTAATAATATTTATATATTGAATGATTCTGAAGGTGAATCTGAAAATTTTGTCCGTTTTGACGTATCTCTTTCTCTTTACAAGATACATTATATTTGATCTAATTTTAAATTTTTTAGACAAATTTTTAGGTATCTGAAATCGTTGAAACCCGTAGATTCTGAATTTCTTACTTTTGAATCTGTATATGCAACACTGAAAAAAAAATTATTTTCAATTTCTAATCCTTTTGGGTTGCCTACCTGCGGTCCTAGCCGATGAGCTACCTGATGGGATGTGAATTAGCATATCTTCAGAAATCGTCAGACTCGTCAGGAATGATCAGGATGTTCAGGAATCGTCAGAACTTCTGACCATTCGTGACGATTCCTGACTTTTTTTTGGTAGGGTTGTGTTAACTTATCACTTCGAGTTTGCCCAATCACTATTCACTACTCACAATCAGTCTCTTAAGCGTCAAAACATAATGAAGTGAGGTTATTATTCCGGCAGTCTTGCAAAGTAAATCTGAATCGAAATGCGCAAGCGCAACAGCAAGAAAAAGTAATGTGGCTGGAACTGCGCAAGCGCAGCAGCTAGAAAAAGTAGTCGTGCTCAATGAGCCCAAGCGCAGCAGCTAGAAAAAGTCTTTTTATAACTGTTTTTTACCACGGCTTTGGAATTGGTCACTTTCCGCACGCAATACATGACTAGAAAAGCGAACATTTCGTGCGTGCGTTACAAATTTTTTTTTAGCCAAAACAGAGGTGACGCCCCTATTCTGCAATCTAACGAAGATCTATAATAGTACTTTTGTATCACAGCTGAGAGATAATACTACATTTGATCTCAGAAATGATAGAATAAATGAGATCTATAATAGCACTTTCGTATCACAGCTGGGAGATTATACTACATTAAATCTCAGAAATCATAGAATAAATAAGTTCTATAATAATACTTTTGTAACACAGCTGGGAGATAATAATGTTTATAGAATACTTCCAGTTTCGTTAGCATTTCGTTAATAAATGTAACGGCCTTAATAATTGGCACCACTCTCAAATCACAATACATGTAGACAACTAAGAGACAAATGTCTCTTTTGAAAATTAGTAGCTGGCCCTGAATTTGATACATTTACTCATGATCAGGCTTTAAACGTAGAGTTTTCTCGTCGTCATAATAAAGGTACGGTATAGTAGCCGGGTTTATCATACAATAACGTGATACATGAGGGCATTTAACTTCAACCAAAAAGTTGTCACCTAACAATCTATCAGGTGAACTGACTAAATAGGGTCGTTCTTTGAACAAAATTAGCCCTGACTCCACTCCGCGAAGGGTTATTCGTCTGACCACGAGTTTCTATTTCTATTCTTTTACAATCTTTATCTTGATACATGAGGAGATACAATCTTTTCAGAAGTTTATCTTTGGGATTTACTTGTGAATAATTATGATCTAATTCCACGCCATACGGATTAGCTGGTGGAGGAAGATGTTTGAAGGGCATGCTTGAGGTGAACGGCGAACACAAATTGTGAAGTCTTTCTTTTGCCTTCCCTCTCCTGTACTTCTCTTTTCTAGGATCGAATTGAATTGGATTCGAACGATAGGCACTATTCAGAGTAGCAGCTATGAGTGGAGTGCCTTGGTACATCTTCATTGGTTGATGAAAAGTTTAAAGCTTTTGGTTATGCTTGTCTCAATATAATTTCACCTTCTCGAACCATTTGTTCAATTCCAAGAAGTACAGCAATAACATGCATATCATCTTTTTTCTCAAACCTAGAAAAAATGAACAAGGTTCAATAACAAGAAACGAGACATATATCAGGGTGCACCGTCTTCCCCTTTCTTCTTAGTTTCCCCTTTTTCCCCTTTTTTCTTTAAATATACGATATTTGAAAATACATTATTTGAATTACGCGGAAAATTCTGTGAAATTAACAAGTGTGCCCATTATTGAATAATAATTAAAGCAATTAGAGCACTTGAATGGATTATTTACTAATAAATAAGGTACCAAAAATATTACAAATTACATAGTACTTTTTAAATAAGTATTAGAAGGTGAACACTTTATATACCCACCTAATTAGAAAATGGAATATTCTAAATTCATCAACTGCAATGTTAAAGGTTCTAACATGAGCAATTTTTAATTTAAGTTTAAGAGCACTGAAGAGTAGGGCGCGGTGAAAATGCTAAAACAAATCAAATCGTTGTAGCTGAGGGGGGGGGGGGGGACTTGTGGGTTGGCATTCGACAAAAGTGAGAAAAAAAATTTAATCAGTAAAATTCAACGATTTTAAATTCAAGTCCGGGGAAATTAGCTCGAAAAAGGTCGATTTCCAGAAAAAAGGTATAGTTTTTTTTTCTTCACAATCATGTCCTTGAAGGCATTAGAAATGAATACCAAAGAAGTTCCCCCTCATATAGGCGCCGCATACACCCCTAGCCTCGAAAAACATCCCTTAGACGGGTAGTAGCGCTGTTTTTTGGCTATTATATACGGAAGGGTGCGTTGGAGGATAAAAATGAATAGACGTGAAAATATTTATAATAGAATTTTGAATAAAAAAGTTTCTATACACTTTTGCTGTACAGGCCATAGGTGATGCGTAATCAGCTCCAGGAGTAGGGGGTATATTTTAGCGTATGGTGCGAAATGTACTCGCGCGCCTAGTTTTCGGCCCATAGCTCATAAAAGGGTAGTTTTTGAACAAAAATGCATGCAAGAAAATTTGTAGAGCAGAAAATTTCCTTCTAGGACCAATTCATTCTTTTTGGATTACATCGATTTGGAAAGTCATTATTATTATTTTTTTACAGTGCCCGTACAAGCACTGGGATCTCATTTCCAACTACCTGTACGGTAGAGTTTTTGTTGCGTTTTTTTTATTGTGGTTTACAAACGAAAGTTCAAATTCTTTCAAAAATATAATTTAACATTCCATAGTTAAATATATAACAATTCAAAAATCGCTTTTTTAAGTTTTCTTATAAAACTCATTATTCCTGTTAGAAATTGCTCTACTCAGCTTTTGAACTCTTATATTTTAAAATATATCTCATGAAATGTGAAAGTTGGAGTGCCGATAAGAGGCTAGACTCGCGCTAGGCTAGACCACTTGAGATTTTTTATAAGGGTCCAGACCCATCTGCGGGTGGGAATGGCTTGTACGTGGTGAACTCGTTTTTAAGGGTCCCAAGCATCCTCAACTGACGGGATAAACTCTTCTTCGCATACGGAACCCCATAAATACTACACCCTGTAGATTCAAGAAAGGGACCCTCTCTATGCACTTGTTCTACAGAATAAGCAGTAATGATGCTGAAGTACTATGAGGCAGTTGTGTTTCGAAATTCATCATGGCTTCAACAAGTAAATGTTTTATATGCGAAAAAAGTTTGAGTGTGGGTGAGACAGTCGAAGTAAAAAGTGGAATTGACAATCTTAGACGAGTGAGTGAAATTCGGAAAGATGGATACACGAACTTATTACGAAGGGTCGACTCGATAGAAGGACATACAATATGTAGACGGGAGTATATTAAGCAGCGTAATATTAATCGAGATGTAAAAACATCACAAAAAGATCCAGGTCAGAATAATCCAGTTTTGCGGTCTGCCGAAATATTTAAAAATCAAGACAAAATGCCTGTTTTGTGGCGAAAATTGGTACCCAGAAGCAGAAAAAAAGACAATGAAAAACTTACGTAACCCCATTTACATGGTACGTACTATAAGTCTCAAAGATAAGATTTCAATGGATGCTACAAGCCGGAAAGACGAATGAGGTGAGCAAGTTTCAAGACGGATAAACAGCGTATCATGCCTTATAGCATAAGATGCTCGTTACCATAAAAAATTTTATGTTAAATTTTTAAAGATTCCATCCTTGACTAAGAAAAGAGGAAGACCTGAACTTACTACTTATGGGGATCAGGTAATGTTTGCTAAAACTCGAGCCAAACCAACATGAAGGGCTGGATCGAAGAATGGGACGTGCGCTTGGATCGCCCTGAACGTTGTGCAATCTCCCTAAAATCCCGCATGTCCCGTTCGCCCGTGTTCACATTAAAAAAAGGTACAAATCGTTAATTCTCAGAAAACTTCCGGTAATGAAGTTGTTCCGTAGGGATTACCGAATAAATCTGCGCAAGCAGCATATTAATTCGTTTTGTATATCACAAGATATCACGAGCTCAGTAAAACGAAATGATGCGCGCTAAGGAAACAGTTGCCGTTACTGCATATAGGTTGTGTATGAAAAATGTTGAAAATTTTACACACTTACCTCAATGATATCTTGTGATATACAAAACGAAATAATATGCTGCTTGCGCAGATTTATTCGTTAATCCCTACGGAACAACTTTCTCACTGGAAGTTCTCTGAGAATCAACGATTTGTACCTTTTTATCTAATGTAAAGACAAGCGAACGGGACAAGCGAGATTGTCGGGAAATTGCATAACGTTCAGGGGCAGTTTCAAGCCATCAGGCGCACATCCCATTCTTCGATCCGACTCTTCAATTGTTTGCTTCCGCGGATCGTGATTTAAAGTCATAAATAGTTGGTATACAAGTCGATTAGGCAATGAAGAAGAAGAACGTATGAGAATTGTGACTACAGCGGGACATATAGTACAAGAAGATATTCGAAGCACTCCATATAACAGATTACCCAGATGTCAAGGACTTTATGTGTGAAGCAAATGCTTCAGTTGTACCCACATTGCGTAAATTTTTAGATACAGTTATCATAGAAAGTAAAAAACTAATGCTGAAAAATTGCAAAAAAAGTCTATAGCCATCGGTCATGCTATAACTGCAGCAACAAGACCTGGCTCATTTATTTCTTGCCTTTTACTTTCTCTGGCGGTATTTTTATTCAGAAAAGTTGCGTCAAAAAATATTGTAAATGCAGTTGCAGCTTTGGATTTCTGCTCAAGCTACAAGGATGTCGCGCTATTTGAAGCATCCGCTGTTAAATCTTGGAAACCTGATTTAGACATAAATTCCTTTTTCCAGTATATTTTTGACAACGCGGATTACAACATAAAAAACTTAACTGGGGAAGGTACATTTCATTCCATGGGTGGAATAAAATGCATAAATCCGGAAAAACAAGGTTCTAGATCAAGAAATTTGCAAATTGCGAAGTGTTCCTTCATCTAAAGAGATCGCAAGTACCGGTCAAATCCCAATACAAACAATGTCTAAAATTTTATCAACAAAAGAAAATAATTTTTATTCCGAGTAATATTATCAACCAATGATCAGTGGAATATGCCTATATGGGAGACCACAATAAAAAAAAACGCACCAAAAACTCTACCTCAGGGGTGGTGTGGAAATTAGATCCCAGTGCTTGTACGGGCACTGTAAAAAAATAATAATAATGACTTTCCAAATCGATGTAATCCAAAAAGAATGAATTGGTCCTAGAAGGAAATTTTCTGCTCTACAAATTTTCTTGCATGCATTTTTGTTCAAAAACTACCCTTTTATGAGCTATGGGCCGAAAACTAGGCGCGCGAGTACATTTCGCACCATACGCTAAAATATACCCCCTACTCCTGGAGCTGATTACGCATCACCTATGGCCTGTACAGCAAAAGTGTATAGAATCTTTTTTATTGCAAATTCTATTATAAATATTTTCACTTCTATTCATTTTTATCCTCCGACGCACCTTTTCATATATAATAGCCAAAAACAAGCGCTACTACCCGTCTAAGGGATGTCTTTCGAGGCTAGGGGTGTATGCGGCGCCGATCTGATGGGGAACTTTTTTGGTATTCATTTCAAATGCCTTCAGGGACACGATTGTGAAGAAAAAAAAACTATGCCTTTTTTTCTGGAAAAAAGTCTAATTTAAAAATCATGACGAATTTGTTATATTCAAAGCTTGTACTAATAAACAAATATAAAGAATTATGAAATTTAGAAATACATTTTTTGCGTAGTCACCATTTTTTTGAAATGTGCAAAAACATATTTTTTGGATTGAGTCATATGCACACATTTTAAAAAAAGTTGAATATGTCGAACCTGTAATGTATTCGGCTTGAACCAAATAAATATTTGATCATTTTGCTTTGTCGCAAAACAAAATTTGTCAGGATTTAGGATTTTTGGAAGTTCAGATTTTTTGCGATTTTGTAACGTTATATGCACCACGGGAAGAAAAGTCTGCTATGAATAAAAAATAATATGTTTTTTTGGTTCAAGCTGAAGAAATTTCAGGTCCGAAACAATCCAAAAAACATGTTTTTGTACATTTTTAACAAATTTCAAATAAGGAAAAGTTTCATTTTTTAATTTAAAAATTTTTAATTGTAAATTTAAGAAACAGAACAGAAGATATTAATCGATTAAAAAATTTTTCTTCAATTGTTCTGGATGTCGGACCACAAATTTTTATCCCTCAGTTCAAACGATTCGATTAATTTTAGCATTTTTTTCGCTCTACTGAAGGGTGTACTTTTAAATTCACATTGAAAGTATTAACTAGAGTAAGGAAGAGATGACAAATCTTGGAAAGAAATATTTATGAGAACGGTGTTAAACATAACAAAATTGTGTATTTAACTAACATTATTTTTTCTCGGACTATCTTATCTCTCTGTGAATGGATTTCCAACGACCGAAGTATATCCAATTTAAAAAAAAAATCTTTAATGGCAGAAATCGTAGAAAAATCATTGAAAATTACTTAAAAATATAACATTTTTCATAAAAAAATTGTTTGTGCTTTTCGACATATAAAAATAAATGTTTAATCTTTCCCCTATTTTCCCCTTTTTCTTGAGAAAATCACCCTATTTGCCCCTTTTTTTGAGCTCCTTTTGCGCTGTGATTCCTGATGTATTCATCATGCCAACCCGCAATTAGATAAAAAAATGAGTACCTTTGGATAAACAAATCAATATGAAGTCCGGTGATTTGAGGTATAATTGAGTCAGCATTAACATCTTTGAATTGATCATCTGGATCTGGAGGAACATCAAATTTAGGGAGAACAATAATCTAAGCTTTGAACGAAAAATTGTACATCAAATCGGTTTTACTTTACCTTTCTGCAAGCTCCGCCTTCCTTCCACCCAACGTAGCTCCTCTCTTTCGCAACTCCTCCTTCAACAAGGCAACATTCCATTCACTGTAATCCATTTTTCTAATTGTTCTATATAATTAGATCACCAGACACTTACACTTCTACGCTCTTGTCATATCGCACAATTTGTAAACAAGGTAATTGCGCGCCCGTACCCTAGCGCCTGCGCAAAGGCATATCTCCATACGCACTACTGCCATCTACGCTGAGCTTGACAAATCGCCGTCCCCATTGTCGGCGTATTCTTACCCAGTTCAAGTAACTGACTGCACCCGACCGCACAGTGCACAGGGACTCGATTCCGTGGCCAAAAGTCGATTCTTAAGTTCGAAAAAATGAAATATACTACTGCATTGAGGAATAATTGAAGTATTATTGACGACAATTATACGTTAATTGATCAATTTTTGTTTCGATGATACAGGCACAAGTAGAATATCTTATGAAAATTCGTAGTGTTACTGACGTTAGGAAAATACGTTTTTGGACATTAAGAAATCGATTCCGAACCTTGTACCTCCATCTATTTTATTCAATAAGGTGTGAAATTTGTAAAAAGTCAATTAAATCTATAATTGTTAATTTCAATAAAATACAGTCAGATTATCAGTGAACAAAAAACCAGATTTTTCAGCAAAGCACCTGCTTCCAAATGCTCATAATACGACATAACACAACATATTGAGTTCTAAAATATATGAATGTCTTCCTTAGGACATGCACTTGAGCTTAAGAGTGCTACTTTTTGCTACTTTTCTTTTACTTCTTTGCTTATAGTACATCTACATGGCCGCGCGTGGCCAGGTCATGGAGAGTGCTGGCGCGCTCCCATGAAGAGCACTGACTAACCGTCATTTGTTATCCTAGCCGCATCAACGCACTCACTTGTTTTGGCAATCTGCTTTCCGTCCACATTCCGTCCTTATCAATGATAATAATAAAATAATAATTAACACAGTTAATGTATACAGTATATGCATATACAATACATAAACTTCTTGAATAAGTGAACACACTATTCTGCCTTCTTCTCACTGCGACCTCAAAACCCCCCGAATAAGTATTTTTAGCCAATTCCATAGACTTTTCAAAATTTCCGGCGTCATATTGAGTCCGCCATTCTTAGTTTGGAATTTTTGACTACATATTCGTAATCAGCGACCTGAAAAACTCCCGAGTAACTATTTCTAGTTGATTCCATATATTTGTCTAAATCTTCGCCGTCATATTGAGTCCCCCAAGTAACTATTTTCAGACAATTACATATATTTTTCTAAATCTTCGCCGCTATATTAAGTCCGCCATTTTAAATTGTGAATTTTTGACTGCATATTGGTAATCGGCGACCCCAAAAACCCCCGAGTGACTCTTTTCAGTCGATTCCATATATTTTTCTAAATCTTCGCCGCCATATTGAGTCC
>CAKNXH010062593.1:27575-75878 GCA_932178445.1 Andricus quercusramuli
AATTTTGATTTTTTGACTGCATATTCGTAATAAGCGACCCCAAAAACCCCCGAGTAACTATTTTTAGTCGATTCCATATATTTTTCTAAATCTTCGCCGCCATATTGAGTCCGCCATTTTGAATTTTGAATTTTTGACCTCATATTCGTGATGAGTGACCCCAAAAACCTCCGAGTATCTATTTTTAGCCGAATCCGTAGACTTTTTGAATTTTGACCACAATTTCGGGTTTCCTGGCCCACTGTGCAGTGGGGTGAAATCAGAAACCGAGGTTCAAAATAATTTTCAGCTGATAATTCTCAACCAGTTTTGGATTTTTCTTTTTTAGAAAAATTCAGCATTAAATTTTGAAGAGATTTATGTGGCCTGATTTTTTAATTTTTCTTTGTTTAAACTTTTATGTAAATGCAAAGAGTGAAGAAAAAGTCGATTTTTTCGTTTTTTTTGTTTATCTTCGTTAAAAAAATTCTCTTTTACCAGCACTGCCAGACAAATAGTCTACACATTGGATGATAATTTTCCATTACTAAATACCACTGGCGACATAATTTGAGGAAATGTAAAAAAAGCGATTTCTTTCGGCCTTCAAATGTCCAAACAGGGCATTTGTTTATATAATTTGTTTATAAAATTGATAAAAAATATTGAAAGATAATTTTCCATCATTAAGCATCACTGGCGATATAATTTGAGAAGAATTGAGCGAAAAAAAAGATTACTTTGTGCCTTTAGTTGTCCACACTAGGCCTTTGCTTATATAATTTGTTTATAAAATCAATGAAAAATATCGGATGTCAAATTTTTATGATCAGGTATTATTTTTTCGATCAAAGCAAGTAATTTTAACACAAAAATTTACTTTTGAAACGAAGAATCCATAGTGTAGACTATTTGTTAAGTTAATATGTTTATAACAACTGACTTGACAATGTCATAATTTTTTTTGCTGTCAACTACCACCGTGCATAAATTCTGGCAATGCTGATCATAGAAAACAATTTTTAACGAAGATAAACAAAAAAACGAAAAAATCTACTTTTTCTTCATTCTTTGCATTGAGATAAAAGTTGAAACAAAAAAAAAATAAAAAACTCAGGCCAGACAAATCTCTTCAGAATTTATTGCTGAATTTTTCTAAAAAAAAAAAAATCCAAAATCGGTTAAGAATTGCCAGCTACAAGTTATTTTGAACAGAATGCCCTTTATGTTCCATTTCTGTAACACGTGTAACGTTCTATTGACGTAACAGTTCTATCACTCTGTTCTATATTAGTTACATTACCGAATTTCAGAACTGTTACATATCCTTACAGTAACAGCGTTACAGAACAGTGTGTCCTTTATATTCCGTTCCTGGAACACGTGTGAGATTAGTGACATAAGAGTTTTATCGCTCTGCTCTATATCAGTTACATTACAGAATTCTAGAACTGTTTCATATCCTTACAGTTACAGTGTTACAGAAAAAAGGTGACCTTTATGTTCCGTTCTTGGAACACATGTGAACTTCTAGTGACATAACAGTTTCATCACTCTGTTCTATATTAGTTACATCACAGCATTCTAGAACTGTTACATACACTCACAGTAACAGCATTACAGAACAATGTGACTTTTATGTTTCGTTCTTGGAACGTGTGTGATATTCAATTGAAAAAATAGTGTCATCACTCTGTTCTATATTAGTTACATCACAGAATTCTATAACTGTTACATATCCTTACAGTAACAGCGTTACAGAATAGCGTGACCTTTATGTTTAGTTATTGAAACACGTGTGATAGTCTAGTGACATAACAGTTCCATCACCCTGTTCTATATTAGTTACATCACAGAATTCTAGAACTGTTACATATCCTTACAGTAACAGCGTTACAGAACAACGTGAACTTTATGTTTCGTTATTGGTATACGTGTGATATTCTAGTGACATAACAGTTCCATCATCCTGTTCTATATTAGTTACATCACAGAATTTTAGAACTGTTACATGTTCTTACAGCTTTACAGAACAATGTGACCTTCATGTTCCGTTCTTGGAACACCTGTGACATTCGGGTGATATAACAGTTCTATTACTCTGTTCTGTATCAGTTACATAAGAGAATTCCAGAACTGTTACGTATCCTTACAGTAACAGCGTTACTGAACAGTTGACCCTTATGTTCTGTAATGCTGCCAAGGGGTTGATTTTGACGTTAAGGGTTGGAGCCCAAAAATCGGTGTTGGTATTTTTAAGGAGCCCAAAAATCAGAGACTCTATTCATACTGTGAAATTCTAAAAAATATCATTTTTTGAGAAAGTCATATCTGCTTGCTTTCAAGGGGGTTGATTTTGACGGTGAGGGTTGGAGCCCGCAGATAGATGTTGGTATTTTTCAGGAGACCACAAATCAGAGACTCTATTGACACAGCAAATTCTCGAACAGAGATGGAAATTTGGAGACAAATGGAACATGTTTAAATGTTGGAGAAAAAACACAAAAGGGCTCAGAATTAAATCAAAGTCTGAAAATCTGTATACGTGATAGAAACATTTCTTGAAGATGAAAAAAAATTTGTTTAAAAAATTGTAAATTTGGCGAAAAGCAGAAAAATCTTCACGGTACTCGTTTCTAGGAAACCATGAAGTACGGTTGGTTGCTGCCCGCTTCACGAATTGATTTTTAGATGTAGTTCTTTTGATTTTTGCTCGCAAATAGTCAAAAATATCACAAAAGAGCAGAAGATTTTGTTTGTAACACTTTTCTAAATAAGCAAACTTGGATGTGAATTTTGTGAATCCTGAATACCTGATGCCTGATACCCCCTTGACACCAAGCAGATATGACTTTCTCAAAAAATGATCTTTTTTAGAATTTCAGTGTGAACAGTGTCTCTAAATTCTGGGCTCCTTAAAAATACCAACATCGATTTTTCGACTCCAACCCTTCACGTTCAAAAGAAACCCCCTGACACCAAGCAGATATCACTTTCTCAAAAAATGATATTTTTTAAAATTTCACAGTGTAAATAGAGTCTCTGATTTTTGGGCTCCTTAAAAATACCAACACCGATTTCTGGGCTCCAACCCTTAAAGTAAAAATCAACCCCCTTGACAGGACGCAGATATGACTTTGTAAAAAAAAATCTTTTTTAGAATTTCACAGTGTGAATACAGTCTATGATTTTTGGACTCCTCAAAAATACCAACTCCAAATTTTGGGCTCCTACCCTCAACGTTAAAAAGCAAACCATCTGCACCGGGCAGATGTCACTTTGTCAAAGATTTACCTTTTTTAGAAATTTACTTTGTTCATGGAGTTTCTGATGTTTGAGACTCAGAATTTCATGCGGTGAATAAAGTCTCTGATTGTTGGGCTCCTTGAAAATTCAAATTCGAATTTATAGATAGGCGATTGATTTTTCAGATGTAGGGGTGGCTTTTGCAAACAAAAATGGTTTTTTTTTTGACAATTTTGTTTGGTGCATTCGAGAGCCCAATATAAGCCAAAAATCATGAAGCACTTTATTTTTTTCAGATTTAATTTCTGACAAGGGGGTGGTTTTTTTGCACATAAGGGTGGTTTTTCGATTTTTTCCGTGCATTTGAGCGCCCAAAATAAGCCCACAATTGTGGTGTATGTTTTATTTAATACTTTGGAAATATAGGGTTGTTATTAAATCAATAAAAAACTTCACAATTAACACTTTATTAAATTATAAGAGAAGAACAATAAACTTGAATGATACACAAATGAGAAAATCCGCGCATTTTCCCTTAATGAAAAGTTGTTACTCACTTCGATGCTCATTCGACACTGACCCATCTCCACGCTTTTCCGCATAACTCAGGCGAAAATGCCGGACGCCTCCCACTCTTCAGTCCCTATTTTCCTGAAGCGTTACACCCTTTTTCGTGCGTACCGATCTCTTCAAATTCCCAGCTTTCCAAAAGCTACGGCGCACATTCTTTACTCATACACAAATTCAACATCCTCCCCCGCCAAAGGGTGTATTTAAGCATCAGTCATATACATAGAAACCTTGATATTTAATTACATATAATGGAAAACACTACCTGCACATAAACACATTTCTTGAGAAATCTCAATCAAAACACATAGCATCAACAAAGTCAAAGAAATAAAAGTAAGTAGCTAAAACCATGAAAGAGATTAAAAGGTTGAAAAATTTCAGTTATACGTCAGACGATCAGGTATTTTCGAAATTCGTCCACTTCTAGTTTTTACTTCTTTTGCTTGTCTCTCATTATCATTATCTTTTTGTTCATTTACCGGTTCATCATTTTCTGTCAATGTTTTAGCTGCTTTCAATTTCTTTGTTACAGGCGGTACTGCATTCTCGCTTTTACAATCTGCGTTCAACTCGAGCGGATAAAGCCGTCGAATCGGTCGCGTTATTTCGCCTGTCGCTGTAACTAGCCGTGCAACGCGTAAATGGCCGTCTTTTCCAATGTACATTTCTTTAATTTTCGCTAAGGGCCAGTCTATACTCGGAAAAAATAAGTTGTCGAAACTTCACTTGACTAGTCAACCATTCTAGGATAGGCCACTTTTTTTAGAATCTCGTATAATTTTCATTAAAGAACCGCAGACTTCATCGAAAAAGTGAAAAAAGTCATCGAATTATTGGAAGACAATCTAGGAACATCAGTTTTTGAATTTTTATCCAGCAGATTTTGACAAAGTTCAAGGGAAACATTCAATTGTTCATAAAAAGTCCTCCAGATTCCAAACGATTTGGAATACAATAACTGTAGCACAGAAACGAATAACTGATTTATAAGTTGTCGAAGAATTCGTTGACTGTCTTCTACATATGGGGCATAATTTCTGAAGTGTACCCACCTCAAAAATGAAAGTTGTCCGATCGGGCTAAAAATTGGCCTAATTGTACTCCTATTAGATAGTACTCCTCACCCCAAAAATTAATTTATTTGGATGATTATTTATCAAAGTGGAGGGGGTACAATTTACAGGGTTTTCAAGAAAAGCCTTACTTTCAAACGTTTGTAACTTTTGTCAACCTCTTGACGGTAAATCAGCTGGATTTAAATGTCCATGAATATGCCGCCACTGTTTCGATTTAGAAATATCCCTAATCTCTTTGACTCTATTCGAAACAAAAATACTCCAATTATCTTATCTATTAATCCACGCGATTACTGTCGACGAATCGGTCCAATAATAAGTTTTCGCGCCTTCAAAATCTAACGCATTCAGAACATGACTTGTTAATCTCGCGCCGATCGTTACTGCTAATAATTCTAGTCGAGGAATACTCGTCGATTTATTCGTGTTACTCTTAACCGCCGGCGCAACTCTAGTCTTTGCTTGGACAAAATACACTTGTACGTCCGAGCCTCTTTGTACTCTTATAAAAATCACTGCAGCATAAGCTAATTTACTCGCGTCAACAAATGTATGTATACTCACATCCGCGTCTGTGTCAATTACTCCTATCATACAGCGCGGCACCTTGACCTGATCGAGGTTTTTTAATTCTTCGATCCAATTCGCGAACCTCTTTTTAATATTCTCGCTGACCCCTTCATCCCACGTTAATTTAGCTGCCCAAGCTTCTTGCAATACAATTTTCGGGCCGAGCGAGACCGGACAAACAAAACCGAGCGGATCAAAAATACGATGAGCAACTGACAAAATATTTCTCTTTGTAACTTTCTCGAATTCTAACTTTTCTAAACCTGACACGTTAAGCGATAGCGTGTCCTGCTGTTTATCCCACAATAATCCGAGAACCCCACTTAAACTCTGAGAATTGTCACTGGTATGCTCCCAGCCGCGTAAATCAAAAAGACCCGACTCCATCACTGTTTTTGCATCGTGCATAAAACTATACAAATCCGTTACATTATTTACGCTTGTCGCGCAATTATCTACATAAAAACTGTGTTTAAGCTTCAAAATATTCACATGATTAGACTTTTCTACACTATCGTCACACTCAATCGATTTTAAATAATCATCTAAGTGTAGATTAATCGTTGCACCTAGAATAAACGGCCTACTACACACCCCGAAAACTACTCTACAGTGTCGATAAACAATCAACTTACCCTGAGCGTCGTACCATAGAAATCTGAGAAGATCTCGTTCCGCCGGGTTCACACTAATCTGCAGAAAAGCCTTCCTTATATCCGCAATTACACCAATGTTACCTTCTCTGAAGCGCAATAAAATATCGCCAACGTGTTCTATGAGATTCGGCCCTTTTTCCAGATATCTGTTGAGAGAGGGAGAGCCTGCCGACGCGTCGAATATCGGTCTCGTGCTGGTTGTCGAATATTCCTTAAAAATGGGACGATGAGGCAGATAAATACCCCAGTGGGCCTCTTCTTCCGGAGGGACTCGTTCTATAATCCCTTCTCTCAGCGATTCATGGAAAATGCTGTCGTCCTCTTCATATTTTTCGGCTACCTGCAACTTTTTCACCATAGACTCTAATCTCTGCACAGCCATCGTTTTATTGTCTTCAAGTTCTGGATGACACTCAAGCCAGGGCATTTTCACTTCATAGCGGCCTTCTCCATTCTTGATGACACTTTCCCTGGATTTCTTCCACCTCTATGTCGTGGTGTCTTTGGGTTTTATGGTCTATAGGGTCCTTAATCCCCAAAACGTCCATAGACCATAGATCTTTAACATCTGCATTTTGAGTAAACATAGAGATAGCGGACACTGCTAAATTTTCTCGCCCGTTAGTTTCGGCTGCTTCCCTTGGTACTTTACCCATCAGTGTCCAACCCAGGTACGTCTCGACTGTCGTTAATCCGCTTTCTAATCCCTGTACACGCCCGGTGAGTAATTTTCCGGCTACGTCTGCCCCGATGAGAATAGCCACTGTATTTTCTTTTCTGCACACATCTGTTAAATTCACGTTCATATTTTCCAGTTCTGGCAGCCAGCTACCTTTTATCACCGATGGCACATCTGCACAAATAACTTCCTTATCCATCGCTTGCAAATTACACCAGTAACTACCATCTAAGTTGCCGACGCGGATCAAATACTTCTTATGCGTCGTGATGCCAGATTTCTCACCGCCGAAAAGTAAATGCACCATGTCCTGTTTCGCTAGCGGTCGATAATCTAATTTATCGGCAATTTCTCTCAAAATATATGAATTCTGTGAACCCGTATCTATAACTGCACGCACTATCAGTTCAGTCGAATCATTGCGCACTTTCACTTTCAGTGTTTGCATAAACGTCGTCGGGACCTCCGACGACAAAGCCAAATTGCACTCTTCCTGTATGTTTACTGCACTCACTGAATTCGTTGGCTTGCCGTTTTGAAAGTCTGCCCGTTTTTCTTCTTTGAAGCACATAATGTCCACATGCCGTCGCGCGCACTTCGCACATTTCACATTTACACGGAAAAATCTGCTATTATGCCCGATCTTTAAACAGTTAAAACACGCGCGCTTTTTCTTCACGACTTCTTGTCTCTCTGAATACGACATATTCTTAGCTTTAAAGCATTTTGCGCTATCATGGTCACTTTTTTCACAAAATATACATGAATATTCTCTACCCTTAGTAGCCAGCAAATTGCGCGCACTTGGCACATCCTTTCCTGCAGGCTGATTTTTAGATTTCTTCGTGCGTTCTGACTCATTCTCTTCTCTGAAGCTGAAACCCTTAACAGCCATGGAGATCCTTAATTCATTTTGCACTTCGGATTCCAGGAAACTTATCAGCTTATTCAACCGCGTTTTGGACACATCTGACAAATTACTTGTCGCATTCGTCTCACTCGCACTATTCGACCGCTGCCACACGCGTAACAACTCTTCGGGAAGCGAAGATTCCACCAAGGGAAACAGCATCGCCGTGCACTTGTCTGTAGTGACACCCAGCGTGTCCAGACCTCGTAAATACGACTCAATTTTATCATACAGACTAGCGAGCTGCACTTCCTTCGAGGACATAGCATTTTGCAGTACTAGTTGCAAAAGCTCGCGCATATAAACTTCGATCTGCAGATCATCTCGTCCAAAACGTTTCTTTGAACTATTAATTGCCTTTTCATAATTTTCACTGGTCGGTGGGTAACTTTTCATTAAATCCGCCGCACGAGAATGTGGCACCATTGCTTGTATCAAATATTGAAACTTATCTTCATTACCCATATTCACATCTTCGTGTATCTTCTTAAATAAGCTCCAAAATTGAAGCCACTCACGCACATTACCGCTGAACTTTACCAATTCTATCTTCGGTAAGTTATAAGTTTTTCTTGCCTCCGTTTGATTTGCACTGTTACTTGCTGTATTTGCTGGGCTCGCACTCGGTGGCCTGACGCTTCTTACGGCTATCTTGCTGTCGAACTTGTACTTAGCTAGCAAAAATCTGCTCTTGTATACGTCGTGTTCGTCGATTTCCTTTTGGACCTCGTCGTCTGCGGCTTGTTCAGAGAACAGTGCATCTAGACTACTCGCCGCGTTGTCTTCTAATTCTTTGTGCTTATCAGCCACCAAACCATATGCCACGGTTATTTCTGCGGTTCCAGATGCAACGTCCTCTAACAGAGCATTCAGCGAATTCAGCGCTTTGGGGAAAGCAGTACGTAGACTCGTCCTTCTTCTTTTCGATTGTTCCATTTTTCTTGATTCACAAAACACAAATCACACTATTCGCAACCCGTCACTGCAACCCAAGTCCTGTCACGGTCGCCAATTGTTTTATTTAATACTTGGGAAATATAGGGTTGTTATTAAATCAGGAAAAAACGTCACAATTAACACTTTACACTTTATTAAATTATAAGAGAAGAGCAATAAACTTGAAAGATACACAAATGAGAAAATCCGTGCGTTTTCCCTTAATGAAAAGTTGTTACTCGCTTCGATGCTCATTCGACGTTACACCCTTTTTCGTGCGTACCGATCTCTTCAAATTGGCAGCTTTCCAAAAGCTGCGGCGCACATTCTTTACTCATACACAAATTCAACAGTGTACTTTGCTTCTCCCTAGTTTGTGTTTCCATGTAGGGAGTAGTTTTATTTCCGCTAGGGGTTGTTTTTGGAAATTGGTTGTTCGCGCGTTGAAGAGCCCAAAAAAAGCCAAAAATTCTGTCGTCTTTGATTTTTAATTTTTTCAAATTTTTATTGGAGGTGCTGAATTGAGTAAAGCCAGCACCTCCACAAAAAATTTCAATTTTTAAAAAAGTAGAGCAATACAGCCCAAAAAAAGCCCAAAATTCTGATACAAAAAAATTTGGGAATTTCGATGGTGGAGGTGCTAGCTTGATGGACCTAAAATCTAGGGCCACCCTCCCCGAGTAATTGATCACTTTCCAGATATTCGTGTTTCAATTTTTTCTCAAATAATGCAATAATCCTCTTACAAGTTCAGGTTTTTCGAAAACTTCAAACATATCATCGGTTAGAAAAGCATTTACGAAAAAAAATCTCTTGTCTCATTTTTTGATTCTGTCGATTGTTGACATAAATAATTAGCAATTACGTTGAAAAATGAGAAAAATTAAACTGTGCTTATTTTTTTCAATTTTTATTTCGACAGCAAAAATTTTCTAACAAAAATTGGAATACTCCCAGAGAAGCATTTTTTCGAAAACAACATTTTTTGATACATACAACTGACCAATTATGAGAAAGCATCTATTAAAGAAATAAAGAAGTTCAGAGCCAGAATAGAAAATTCATTTCGTACTCTTCCTGATCTTCTTGTATTCTTTAAATTCATCCGTATTCTTTCCGATTCTCTTCGATTCTCTCCAGTCCTGCCCGATTCTCGCCAACTCTGCTTCACTCACCTCAACTCAGATTCAAGATTGTGTACTCTTCGAAAATCACGAATTCTTTCACTCATTTTCACTTAGTGAATAGCCCCTTGCATAAATCAGCCAAATAGCATTGAAACTGTTTGAAATTGGTTACACATGTAAAGTATACTTTATAGGGATTGCTACATGTGACGGTGTAGCCCGATTGCGAATTAAAATGCAGACTAGCGAACTCTAGGGAGCGCGGCAAGGAACTCCAGATTCAATTTGAATCCTTTTAAATGATGAAAAGTTAAAATACAAATATTATATAATTTTCAAATACAAAAACATGAAAGAAAGTTTCAAGTATTAGAAACTTCATGTTACAAAGCATAAATAAGTTGCAAGCTGCTAGTTACACAAAATAATTACACATGATGCAGTACTCTCTCTCTCTCTCTATCCTGAAACTAGGTTATGTTAGCTCGAACTTCTACGCAGTACATAATGAATTGCGCCTTAGAGTGAAGTGTCTATTTATTTAGTGAGTCATAGGTCTAAATTTAGTATCATTAATGAGTGTATGGCGCCAGTCAGACCGGATGTAAAATGGACTTTCGACTCATTTAGATTTTTTCGTCTTTAGACATGTCAATCATCGAATTACTCATTTTCTGACTCATATCCTGTAGGCGGAGCGAATTCACCTACTTTGTTATTGGATAATCTGTAGGAAAATTCCATGACGTAAGCAATGTCATTGGTTTTCGGCCGAAGAGAGGGAATAAGTCTCCTCCCATTTATAGGTTATAAAAAATCACGCACAGCCAAAAATGGGCAGATTCTTCATCCCTAAAACCGTCGAAAACCACTTCGAACATGCGGCTCTTAGTTATGTGAATCAAATTAAATCAATGATACAAATAATTACACGCTTGTAACGCGACGCACTTCGCGATTAATTATTGCACTTGTGTGTATCAGCCAGAAACTGTGAACAATAAATTAAATCAAAACTATTGAATAAATCTTGTGATTCAGTGAACATAAACAATGGTGTTTTTTATTTTAAACTTGACCTAGTTTTGCGGTAGTGGTTTCCACCACTCAACGGCCGCATTCCGAACTCTCCTTCAACGAATCAACAAATGGCTACAGCGGAATGAAATTCTACTGCAGATCCTGGGACGTAACACTACAAGACTAATAAAAAATTAAAAATGACCTTATGTTTAATAATATTCAATTGAAAATTCAAGGAGGTCGATTACCACGTTTTTATAGTTTCGTGGAAAAAAATTATTGAGGGAATATCATATTTGAAACAACTTCCAACCAGAAAGTCGTTCTATATAGTTGTCAGAAGATTTCTGGGAAGTTTAATACATTAATTAAAAATTGGCGGAAATATTTACTTTACAAAACAGTACACGACACTCAACGATAGCCTAACAGAGGGCTCGCTGCCTGAATAGGCTCAGTGTTAAGTGTGCAATTGTTAAGGCGTCACATACACGGAAAGATGACAGCTGTTGCGTTCGATATAGTAGGGCAACACAACTACGACTTCAACGCGACAGTAGCACCATTTTTCGTGTAGCGGCGGCCTTTAAATGTGGTACAACGTTCCTCTCTTATAAATGGAAACACTGTTGTCCAAAACGAGAGAACGTAAACGTGCTACAGTAGTCGATCCGACTTCTACATTTCTATGCTCGGAATTAAAATGTAAGACCCTATTAAAATCGAGAGTTTTTACGAAATTGGTGTTTTCCTATTATATCTCTATAGTTGTCGTCTCCAGAAAATAACGCAACCGTCTTACTGACTTCTGGATCTGTTATTGTCCCAAAAGTTTGGCGCGTCATTCGCACCTCTGTCGGATCGCACCGTTTTCAAAATAAGAGAGTAGATGTCTTGAACATAGGGCGCGTTGGCTCTCGTGTGTTCAGCTCAGCAACGGTGTATGCTTAAGCAAAGTACAGCGGTCGCCCAAAATTTCTTTCCGTGTAGTATGTCACAAAGTAAATATTTCTGACAATTTTCAATGAATTTATCTACAACTTTCTATGAATCTTCTCTCAACTATAGACAACTTTCTCGCTAAAGCTGTATCTACATGGAGGCAGCCCTATGATGGCAATTACGGATAAGGACAATGTTTCCAGATAGCAAAATGCCCGCCGACTGCCAGCGATCTGCCGGCCTGCGGTCCGATCGATCGAACCCACGACGTGCCGGCAGATATGCACCTTAACGTGCACACCATTGATGTCTATATGCCAGCCCGACAGGCGGGAGCGACGCGGTCCGGCGAAGTGCATGGCCGACTGTCCGGCAAAATGCAGACTGAGTGTGCGAGTAGATTAAAATAAAAAAGTGTCTTTTAATTTCAGATCAAATTTGATATCTTGTCTTTGTATTCATTTCTGAATAATTGATAATGATTTTTGAAACGGTTTCTTATATTTTTGGTTTTTCTTAGATTTGTAAAATTATTATTTGTAACATTTGCGTTTTACAACGATTTCAAAAATCTGGCATGACTTGAGAGTTTTCGCGTTAAAAAGGAAGTTTATGTTAGCTTCGGTACTCTATTATATTCACGAACTATAATTTTTCAAGGTTGCTTATACTTATCCACTTTGTATTCCACACTCAGCAAGCAAGGCAAACCAAAAACAGCAATCCACCTTTTTGCGCAAGAAGGAAAAGTCGATCCTTTCATTTATCTGGAACGACTCACATCGCGCTAAATCCGAGCGAAAATTCACAGGTGAACGCCACACGAGTTGATACACGTGGGAAGAACAGCTGATCCAAAACGCGCATGCGCGTTCTCGATCTCAGTCTACTCGCACTATCAGCCAGCGTCGGTCGTGCAAGTAGCAGGCCCGTCGTTCCTCGCCGTTTGCACGACCGTCGGGCGTCTAATGTGCCGGACCGTTGTTCGCCCTTCGGTCGCATCCCGACTCTGCCGGCCCGACGCGTGCATTTAGCAGGCACGTTGGTCTCCAGCCCATCGGGCCGATCACGTGCCGGAACGTATTGTTATCTGGGTTGTTTGCTTTATTTTTAAGCAAATGGCACATTTGTTAGGAAATATGACACTTTGCTGTCAGATAATGTGAGGTATATGGGCATATCCACATTAAGTGTAATTTTTTCTCAAAAAAAAAGTCAAAAACAAATCTCAAGGCACACATTCCAGACTTTTCTCCTACGTTCTACATACATGTACAAACGCATTTTTTAGCTTGGTCAATATCTTTGCGCATGCGCGCAGTTTGCACAAAATATTGAAACTAATAAATCCATAAAATCAATTAAATGAATGATATATTATGAATGGAAGGTAAAAGAGGCTTGTTTCTTCTTTTTTAAAGCTCAGTATACTTTTCAGTAGTGTGTGAATTACCATCTTCTTGATTTAGAATATACTGGGTGTTTTTTTTAACTTGAGACATCGAAGTATCTCAAAAAATACGCATCCTATGAAAAAAATATCCGTTAGAAAAACTTTCCAATTTCGAGGTAGAAATGCGACTTTGAACAAATTTACCCGGCGCGCGGGGGGGGCCGGGGGGGCCGAGGGAGGGTAACTTCGTAATTTCAAATGGGAACCCCAATTTTGTATCAGATATTCAGATTCTCCTTTATGAAATACGTAAGTTTTATTCGAAAATTTATCATCTTTACGCAAAAAAAAACCCCACCCCCTCTCTTCGGGGGGGAGGGGGATGCGTATTTTTTAGATTTTTCAATGTCTCAAATATTGGAATTTATATAAGATGTATCACGAAAAATTTACTTTCAATAGAGTAAGCAAATAAAATGTTGTTTAACGTTTAATTCAATTTTTGTATTGAAAGTTGGTTGAAAACTGTACCGAATATATTTTTCTATTATTAAGCAACTATTTTCAATTTAATACTTTTAAGAAAAATTAGAAATATTTTGTTGAACTCTTCTCCAATTCAATTTGTTAGAAAAGGGTTAATTTATTACTAGACTATTACGTGCGCGCGCAAGCGCGCGCTCACTTTTTGGGTTATTTCCTTCACTCAATTTTCGAATCACTATTTATTTGTTCAAATTTCTTGACCAATCAAATTCTTGCTGAAATTATATTCTCAAAGAATGTATTCAGTGAATCCATGTAACGTAGAATTTACTATTACTATTTATAATAGTAAATGTCGAGATATAATTTGAAGATTTCGAGTGCAAGTCATGTAATTCAATATTTTGGAAAGAAAAAACATAATTTTTGTACAATGACATCTGCGGGCACTATCGGGGATATGTTTTCGAATATGAGCATCAATTTACCTATAATTTAAAAAAAAATCCTATTCTGATCCGAATCTCTGTTCTCAATATAAAAATCATTGAACATGTATTTGCACTGGAATATTGAAATAAATTTTTATAGAAAAAGAAGAGCGTGTTAGGATACATTGCTAAATAATTAAAAAATATGCAGATGTCATTTTGAAAATTGAATTCAAATCCTAATTTCACGTCCATTTTTGGAAATCTGCGAATGAAGAAACATCGCTGAATCATTGAATAATTATCATATTATAACATTTAAATAATTAATAATTAAAATATGTATATCCACATATAATTTTGAAAATTGTATAAAGTTACATGCCTCTCTTTTTTTGTGGTTATCTCAGAGATATATTAAGTGCCACTCCTCCATGCCTCATTCAAATAATGTTGATTTTATATTTTTCTGAAAATTTCACTCATCAATAACCTTTTAAACATCATAAATATTATAAGAAATTACATCATTGTAATAGAGATATAGGTTTGAAGAAATGAACCTTTATTATACTAATTATATCCAATATTCAATCACATCACCTCGAAGTGAATAATTGATTTATGTTACTTGATATAGAAAAATTGAAATTAAATATTTATGTTATTTAATTTTGTAACAAAATCAATTAGCCAATAATGAATTAATAATTTTATAACAATGAAAGCATTGGAGAATCATTTTTATTGAATCATTCAAATAATTTTTACTTAATATTTTTCTGAAAATTTGAATTATTAATAACCCTTTAAACTATTCCAGAGAAAATTAAAAGACATGTGCACATAATTTTGGAATGAAAATTCAGATACTCATTTCACAACATCGCAAAATTAAAAATATATATATAATTGCAATAGAGGTAGTTTAGATATTAACAAACTTTCATATAGTCAATTACATAACCTTAAATCAAATAATCAGTTTATGCTATACATAATCAAAAGCAATTAAAATGCAATCGTCATGTAATTTAAAATTGTTAAAAAAAATAAGCTAATAATTAATCAATCTGTTCGTAACATAAAAAACATTCAACTATAATTTTCATTCAAACATTGGGATAATTTTCATTCTACATTTTAAAAACATCACTATTATTCCTTAAAATTTAATATGTCAGTAACCTTTCATACTAATTTCAGAAAAAATAAAGACGTATTCATGTATAATTTTGAAAATTGACTGCAGACACTCGTATCACAACATCAGAATCATTCCAAAAATAATTTAATTATTGGTATATCAAATTTAAATAAACTTTTATCATGCAAATTATATCCAGTATTCAATTACATGACCTGAAAGTAATTGGTCAATTTATGTTTCTGAATTTAAAACCATTTAAATTAAATCTTTATGTAATTCAATATTATGGTAAAAAAATCAGCTAATAATTAATTAAGCAGTTTACAACATAAAAACCCTCAAGTAGTTATTTACATCGAAATAATCAAATTATTTATACTGTATATTTTTCTAAATTTCAACTTTAATTTCTGAATGTTTCGATTTCTTAATAATCTTTTGAATAAATTCCAGAAAATTTAAGTTCTGAAAGAATCAATAATTAATCGATCATTCAAAACCATAAAAAGCATTACCCAAATATTTTCGGTTGAATATTGAATTAATTTTAAATTCATATTTTCGAAATCTTTAATTATATCACTTAAAACTTAAATGATCAATAACCTTTTACAAAAATTTTATAAAAAATCAAAACATATGTACATGTAATTTTGAAAATTGAATTCAGACAATCATTTCAGACCATATCGCGAACATTTAAAAAAATTATATAATTATAATGAAGGTATTCAAAAAAACGTTTATTATAAAAATGATAGCCAATATTCAAATACATAAACTTGAAGTGAGTAATCAATTTATGTTATGTAATTAAAATTAAGTATTTATTAAATTCAATATTGTGAAAAAAAGTCAGCTAATAATTAATTAATCAGTTTGGAACATGGAAAGTATCAAATAATTATTTTCATGCAAACATTCAAATGATTGTTACTTCATATTGCATGGAAATTTGAATTAATTTAATAATTATTGTTGTTCAAATGAATATAACGGTGATGTGTATTTCAATGCCTAAAGATTTGCCTAAATTCTTAGCCAAAGGGAATATTTATAATAATTTCAGGAAAAATGAAAGCACATGTACATATAATTTTGAAAATTGAATCCAGATACTCATTTGGCTACCTCGGAAACAATTGGAAATTTATGTAATTGGAATAGGGCTATTTTAAGTATAAATAAACTTTTATTATTCAAATTATAGTCAATATTTAATTACATAATCTCAAAGTGAATAATCAATTTATGTTACTTAATTAAAGAATATTAAATTTCAATCTTTATGTAATTTGATATTGTGAACAAAATTATTCAGCTAATTCTTAATTAATCAGTTATTTTCATTGAAATATTAGAATAACTTGTATTTAATATTTATCTGAAAATTTCAATGATTATTAAACTTTCAAAGTAATACCAGTAGAAATTAAAATATATGCACGTATAATTTTTAAAATTGAATTAATTTTTATCTAATTCACTTCTTTGAAAAAAATGAATCAGTCAATAGTTAATAATAGTTAATTCATCAGTTCATGACATAAAAATCAATCAACGATATTATTTGCATTGAAACATCAAAATAATGTCCATCTTATATGTTTCTAAGAATTTGAATTATTTTTAATATTTTTAACGAATTCATAAAAACTTAAAACACATTTACGTATAACGTTCGAGATTGAATTCAAATCATTATCTCACAACATCATAAACATTTTGGAAATTATGAAGTTGGAATAAAATTATTTTAAATATAAATAAACTTTTATTATAACAAGGAGACCGCACACCATGTATTTCACCGGGCGCCATTTCGCGATCGCCTGTCGTCCGACAGATGAAATTCCTGATGATCACGTGATAGTTTTCGCTTTTGACCAATTACTGAGCGCCAAAAAGAACGACCAATCACCAATCTCCAGGGAAAATCACGATCAATTAGGGAAAAGAACATAACCATGTCACTCACTCACCCTAAGTTAAATACGCATGACAAATGATTTTGAATTACTTATTATTAAGGGCTCTTTCACACGATTGCAGATCAGCAAATTGCATGTAGATTACCCACAGAAACGAAAAGGACAGACTGTTCTCCATCTCTTACACTCTTGTGGACTTTCTGCATGCAATCTACTGATCTGAAATCGTGTGAAAGGTACCTGAGTCTGATGTATAATATTTTAGAAATAAAATTGGAAACATAAGAAATCAGAGTTTTTTTATGATTAACAATGGAAAATTCTGTGTCACTAAGTAAATAGTAACAAAGAACGAAACGAATGACACTTTGAATTTCGCTGGCTATGAGTGGTATTAACGTTCGCGTGACTCGACAGCCAATCAGATGGCGAATAAAAAGGCTTATCAGCTAACTTCATGTGTTAACTCACTCTTTTTACTTAGTGATAATAATGACAGATTTGCTTGCCAAAAGTTTGATGTGAAATTGTTTTTTTTTTGTTATTGTAACTGATATGATGTTAGTTTTCGAAAAACTATAGGCCTTCTGAATAGAAAAACCTTTTTGTCAAAAAAATATTTTCATACGAGTAGTTCGATGGAAACAAGTAATATTTTTCCAATATTTGACTATTTTTTGTAATATTTCAAAACATTCTGAATTTTTGGAAAAAAGTTCCAGACAAAAGTTATTCCTTTCAATAAAACCGAACTTTTTTGTGAAACAGAATTTTTTTGTTGGCGTGTAACTTTTGGAGAAAATCCATTTATATACAAATTTTGACTTTAATTTTTACGAAATGCACGTGATTTTTGAGGCACATAATTTTTCTTGCGGGGACGTTTTTTGGCCACCAAAATACAACAAAGTCAGCAAATACTTTAACCCTATCTTGATGCGCACGATTTTCACAGCTGCTGGCGCTGCAGTCGACATTTTCGCTGAAATTTTGGAGTGGACATTTTAGCCTTAAATTCGGCATAACTTTTACGCGCACTGCAATATTAACTTTATCCGTGGACAAATTCTTCGCCCCAACATACTACTTAATTTTCGTGCGCATAGAAGAGTGTGCTTCAAGTATTCTTGGAGTAAAGTACGATGATGGAGTGGACATTTTTTCGCCAAGTTCAAAATTTTCGATATTTGAATGTGTGATACTTCGATAATTTTAGGAGCACATCTTTTTTCTTTATATGGTGTCTACGGGCCATCAAAATCTAATAAAAATTCGAAAGATTTTTGACCTAGTTGTGCGCACTTTCCACAACTACAGACCTTGGAGCGGATATTTGAGTTGTAAAAGCGGTGACACGACTTTGAAATTTTCTTGCTGAGTTATAAATCGAAGCGCAATGTTAAATCCGTGAAATTTCAGAATCCACTGAACTAGCATGATTTTTCTCAGAATTTTTAAACATTGCGCGGAGAAGCTGTGAGCATGCAAAGCATTCTATTCGTTCTGGTGACAAATATTACACAGGTATATTTTGGGGACTTTTTCCAACTATTATATGTTGTATTTTTTTAGGAGGGTTTCTGTAATGACTGTAAGCTTTTATTTCTATTTCAGGGAGTCTGTCTGTAAATTTTATTTAATATAACTTGTATTTCGAATGTTGGTTTGCCTATAATATCACCGAAAAAATCACTAGATTACTAGCCCAATTAAATTTGGCAAGCAGAAGCCCATCTATCAATTGTTTCGAATGCGGCTAGTAATCTAGTGATTTTTTCGGCAAAATGAGTTTTAGGGAAAATGAAATTTCGGACAAGTGAATACCTACCGCTGCAAGAGTTGCGAGACTCCCAAATCCGATGATAGGCTAGAGAACCATTTTGCTTTTACGCGCGGATTTTGAATCTTAAAAACTCCAAATGTATAAATTAGTTCACAAAAATATATTATATTTCATTGAGTATTAGTACTACTTATTGTACAACTGTTAGTTGAACAGTTTAAGGCGAAATAATTGAGCTAGATTTTCAAACTGAATTTATACTCAAATTTTAGATGTATTGTAGAACGTTATATACATGTCAGTATATACACGAATATACACGAATATACACGAATATACACTTTCACTGAGGCGAATTTCGGAATTCGAAAAATTAGTAATTCTACATAATTCCAACTCTAATAGCGTTGAAATTACTTTTCAGCAAAGCAACACAACAAACCATTAATTATGTGAGGTTATGTCACAAAAGCTGTCAAATACGTCGACATTTTGCTTTTACGGTTTACGCCCAGCAGATCGGCGCGGTTTTTAAATGATTGTTCAAAATTCATTGTTGCTCTTATAACAATTATCTTATAATTCTAAATTAAAATTCTTAAAATCTCAATTACCTATAAATTATCTATAAATATTATCTTATCAATAGTCTTATCGTTAATAAGACTATTGGTTGTTGGATTTATGTTCAGAAAGAGGATCAATTATTTTATAGGCACGTGTGATTTTGAAGTAAATGATTAAGTAAATAGTATTGCAAAATGTACCGAAAATTTAAATAATATGATGTGAATGTTTTTCGTCTACTAGGTCTAAAATCAGTATTTTTAATATTGATTGTTGATTTTATAAGTTTTGAATTTGTTCGAGATTATGTAGAATTTCAAATTCAAAATCCTTATGTTAACAAAAGCCCCAATACCAAAACATCACCTCTGCCATAAGCAGCTTTCCTGTTTGATCGATTTATCGTATCTACAATCGGCCCGTGAGTACCTACGTCGACAAAGAAAAAATCTGAGAGGAACACATGAGGCTACAAGTAGGGGCATAATGCAAATGATCATAACGATTTTTTAAAATTCACCAAATTGATCCTTAGACAATTTGAAATATTGCCTAGAAATAATAAAACAATATTTCAATGTAACACTGAATTATTTTTCAATATTTTTTTTCATACTAATTGAAATTCACCAATTTCAATTTTTTTTAATACCATGAAGAATACAAAATAATATTAATATAATAATATAACATACAAATTTGAAATAACTAATATTTGTTCAAAGTTTTTGAACACTTAAAGTCAAGTTGAAATTAAATCCTGAGAATTGAAAACAAGAAAATAAGTATTGTCAGTTTATTTGTTTTTATATTTAAATAAATATAATTTTCATAAGATTCTTGAGAGCAATAAAAAAAGATTTTTGAATATTTCATTTATGTCAAGAGAATCTAGAAGTTTTTAAGAAATTTTGTTTTCATTTTACGGGATTTTACAAAATATTAGGAAAATTTCGAGTCCTTTTCAAAGATGTTTACGACTTTAAAATCTTCTCCACTCTTTTTCTAAATTTTAGGAAATCGTTTGATATGTTTAAATATCTTTTTTAATTTTCTCTTAAATTTAATTCTTCAAAATAAAAATCATTTCACATTTTCACATAAATATTGAGAAAATTCTTTTTTCGATCTTGTCAGACCTTCTAAACCTTCTAATCTTATACAATCACTCAAATTTTTTCTGATTTTTTTTTAATGCTGCAAAATTGAAAAAAATTGCCTTAAAATCTTTCATATTCTTCTTTGACAATTTTTGAAATCTTTTGAATTCGTAAAAACTTAAAAAAATTCTTTAAAATTCTGTACAAGTTTTAATTATTTTTGAATCGTTTCAAAATTTCTGAATATCTCTTCAGCTTACTGACATTTTTTCTAAAATTATGTAATATGGCAAAATAAAAAAAATTTCCTTTAAAACCTTTTACACACTTTTTGAAAATGTTAGGAAATAATTTAAAACATTTTGTAATCTTTCTTAATTTTCTCTCAGAATTCATTAGAAAACAATCATTTAAAATTTTCGGATGACTCTTAGGAACATTTTTTCATTCTCTTGACACCCTGCAAAATTCAGTTTACCTTGAATTTTTTAATCCTGAAAAATTAAGAAAATTTTCTCAAAGTCTTCCATATTGTTATTCCATAAATTTTGGAATCTTCAAAACATAGGTACTCTTGGGCTAATCGCAAATACGCAAAAGCGATCAAAGAAAACAGCACAGGTTCAAAAACAGAATTCAGCCCAGGATCCGAAAAAAAGTGATATTCTTTCTGAAAATAAATCCAACAACAAATAGTCTTATCATTTCCTGTTGAACACACTAATGATAATTGATAATTTTTATAATGATAACAATGCATTTTGCACAATTGCTCGATTAAAAATTTAATTAGCGTACTTCATATAAAATTGGAGTTTTCAAGATTAAAAATCCGCGCTGATCTACCGGGCGTAAAGCGTAAAAACAAAATGTCGACGTATTTGACAGCTTTTGTGACATAACCTCACATAATTAGTGGTTTGTTGTGTTGCTTTGCTCAAAAGTAATTTCAACGCTATTAGGGTTGGAATTATATAGAATTACTAATTTTTTGAATTGCGAAATTCACCTCATTGAAAGGATTACCCTTCGTATATATATATAATTAAAAAAAAAAGTTAAACAACCACCGCAGGGTACCACTAAGAGCAACTGCCATCTAAAAAAAAAAATGTCAATAGCCCCCAGTAGAACCGCGGTAAAATACACCTATGGCCACGTCTCACATCCGTGAGATGGGTGGTCACAGGGCACGTCGAAATCACAACGACAGGCCGGCGAAACCCTCGTGTGTCTTGAGGACACGAAGCGACCCAAGGATGACAGCTTTCTGCATCCATCTCGCAAGTGCCTTGGCATATTTTTGGCACGCGGGTATGGCTTTAAGGTTACGAACCAGTGATAATTTAGCACCTCCGAGAGCACCTATCACAAGGACAATTACTCGTACCGAATATTTTGGGTACAGTCGTTGCAGCTCTCTTTTAAGGTCTTGATACCTCTCCTCTTTTTCTTTCTCCTTTGCAGTGATGTTGTATTCGGACGGAGCCGAGAATTCGATCACGAATATCGTTCGTTTCTCGAAGTCTTGGAGAACAATGTCAGGCCTCGAGTGCGCAACGGAGACTGCTGCCCGAAAATCGTAGTTCCAGAAAATCTGGCACTTCTCGTTTCGGACAATTGAATCTATATCCCTTGGAGCGTTCGGCAGGGCGGGGTCGCGACCAACACCGTAAGAGCGACAAAGGTGGTAATAAAGTACTCTTAGGGCCGCATTATGTCTATAGATATACGTTGTTCCTGCGTGGGTCGGACACCCCGATAGTATGTGTTCTAGGTACTCAGCGTGTGCATGGCACGCTCTGCACCTGTCACTGGGAACTTCTTGACATAAAATGCGGGCGCGGTATGCTAAAGTGGAGATTACACCGTCCTGGCATGCGAAAATGAAGCCCTCTGTACCTGAATTGAGCCCTGATGATTTGAGGAAAGCAAAAGTTTGCTCCTTTGACAAGGACTGTTTTTCTGCATTTCTGTGAAAGTTTCCGTGCATATGCTTGTCGAGTAGCTCTTGATGAAATTTTCTAACCTCTGCTTTCTTTATTTCGGCTTTTAGACGTGAATCATCTAGATGGAGTAATGCACTTTCCTCACTTCTGATGTTGAAATTCAGGCCAAGGGCCTCGGCAGCTTGCTCCGCGGCTTTGTAAAGGAACGCTCCTTCGCCAATCATCTCGTGGTTTCTGACCATCTTTAGGAGAGGATCTCTGCCATTCGCAACTATGTAAGCTGTACTTAAAACAATTCGGTTATGAAGACATTGGAGATTCAGAAGTCCGCGTCCGCCTTGACGGCGTGAAATGTATAATCTTGGAACTGACGAATTGATATGCAAGCTTTTATGCATGTGCATGATCTTACGCGTGGTGACATCAAGGGCCTTAAGCTCGTTCTTCGTCCATTGAACCACCCCAAACGAGTAGAGTAGAACCGGGACGGCAAGCATGTTAGTCGCAGATACCTTGTTCAACGCCGACAGATTGGAAGACCAAATCTGTCTAAGAAGATGCTTGTATCTACTTCGGAGAGACTCCTTCACTGATGTTACGTCCTGAATGCGGCTTTGAGGCACGCCCAGGTATGTATAGGTCTCTCCAGTGTCAAGGTGTCTAATAACACTTATATCTACAAGCTCAGGGTCCTTCGGAACGCCAGTAATCTTTCCTTTCTTCAAATGAATTTTGGCACACTTGTCCAAACCAAAGTCCATCCCAATCTCTCCTGTGTAGTTCTTGACGATATTTATAGCAGTTTGAAGTTTTCTTTTACCAGCGGCATAGATCTTCAGGTCATCTATATAAAATACATGAGTTACCTTATGCTCACGCTGATTAGTGTCGCCACAGAGGTATCCAGGAGAATTTCGTAGTGCGAGAGATAGAGGCAGAAGTGTGATGCAAAAAAGCAAAGGGCTCATACTATCCCCTTGAAAGACGCCCCTCTGGAAGGTGACCTTGTTCGTCGTCAGACGATGATTCCTAGATGAGATGGTAAATCTAGTTTTCCAAAGAGGCATCAGTCTCTCTATGCATCTCACTATGTGTGGATGTACCTTCAAGCTTTCCAACAGACAGATGATAAGTCTATGAGAGGTTGAATCGAAAGCTTTCCGGTAGTCAATCCAGGCCATTGACAGGACGCGCTGATGGGCGGCAGCGTCTTTACAGACACACCTGTCAATTAGCAGGTTCTCTCGACAGCCTGCTACACCTTTTTTCGAGCCTCGTTGTTCGTACATCTCTCGCCATACAGGCTCAATTCGTCGAACAATACTGTTGTTTAGGACAGCTGTAAAGATCTTATACAGTGTGTTTAAACAAGTTATTGGCCTGTAATTCTCTGGTCTGGACAAGTTGCCTTTTTTCGGTAGGAGTATAGTGCGTCCTAACACCAGCCATTGCGGAATGGGCGTCTCCGACTTTATATATGAGGTGAATATGCGGGCCAAATGTTGGTGTATAAAAGTAAACTTCTTCCACCAAAAGTTCTTAATACAATCTGGTCCAGCACCGGAAAAGTTCTTCGTGCCTCTAAGTGCTTTTTTCACCTCTTCGGCAGTGACTGATGGGCACTCCTCCTCAGATTTTATGAGGCTGTCGCAAAACTCCTTGAAGCGGATGATATTGTCAGTATCTTCTTTCAACTCTAGTGTTTTCGGGATCTTGTACATCTCTCTCCAAAAAGTCTCTACCTTCTTGGGCTTGGGTGGATTTTTTACAAAAACAGGGGGATCACTGAAGAGGCGTGATGGGTCAGCAAGAAACTGTTGATTCTCCTTGTTCCATCTCTCCCTCTTCTGTATCCTCCTCCTTGCGTCAGATAATAGCCTTATTTTGTCAACAATATGCTGCTTGATTGTCAGCAGCTTTGACTTGTTCAGTGTGTGATTCAAGGTCCTTAGTTCTTGGGCGAACTTTCGAACCCTTTCCGTGAACGGTCTACCAGATGTTATGTAGTCAATCACACATTGAACACGGGACGCATTCTGTCTTGCCCATCCAATTTTCTTGTTCAGTTGATGCAAGCGTCTTCTGGTCTTCTGATCCATCGTCGGTTTCAGCCTTCGATTTGAATCAGCCATAGCTCTCGCAGCACCATAAACTGAGCAATTGATGGTCCAGAGGTCGGACTCTTGCGAGATATCTCCACGAAGGGAGGCATCCATTTCAGCCAGATCTTGGGGCATAAGAGGAACTTGCATGTTGATGTTCCACCTTGTACTGAAATTGTGATCATCTTCCAGAAGGTGCCTGCTTTCTGAAGTTGGTCTTAATGTCGTTTCATCTTCGTCTGCAGCTTGTTCAAGCAGCGGTTGAGGAAGCGTTCCGCGTACATATCCATTTTTCCGGAGGAAGTCGGCTTGATTTCGCAAAGACTGATGCGAAACGTATTGAAGCTCTGGGTGTTTCTGGCACCACAGAGTATGCATACGCGCCATGAAGCCTCCGCGAACAGGGATAATACAGGCATCGTAGCAGTCTAGCACGTCATTCTTAAGTTGATCCGTCCACTGAATGTGGGCGTTTCGCCGGTTCGTCGTCGTGTTTCCATCTAAATTATTTTCAGCACCCCGAACTCTAGGATGATCGGCATTGTTTGCCGATCCATTGTCGGGTGCTCTGCGCGTTCGATCGTGTTGAACCGCATCTACAACATTTTGGTGGTTTGTTGGTTTCATTATTGTTCCCACGAGCAGCTAGGAAAAGGTTTGTCAATCCTTGTAGAGCCCCGCGTGCAAGGATAAGGCTGATACTCTGAGACGTCGCCCGGTATCCCAGAGTCACCGTTAAAGACACCTCACCCAGGTGCCATGCAGCTTTCGGCACGGTTCTCACACTTTCGCTTAGGGGTTATTCCTTCGGGACCATCCCTGGACAATTGTCCGCGACTGCTTATTAATTATTGTAACCATATTCAGCAGAAACCCTTGGTACGGGGACCCTCTATCCGCAACAAGAGGACGCGTTCGGTGGCTTTGTCATAAACCCTTCGGTTCTATTCCAAGGGAATCGAAACCGAAACCGAATATATATATATTGATATGACTAATTACAATACATCAAAAATTCAAGTATAACTTGAGTTTTAAAATCTAGCTCAATTACCTCGCCTTAAACTGTTCAGGGCTAGAAATACAATGAAATGATCTTGCAATTTAGGCTCAATTAACAGTTGTACAAGTAGCACTTATACTCAATGGAATATAATATACTTTTGTCAATTAGTTTACGCATTTCGAGTTTTTAAGATTTAAAATCCGCGCGCTGATTTTTCGGGCGATAGCGTAAAACCAAAATGGTTCTCTAGCCTATCATCGCATTCGGGAGTCTGGCAACTCTTGCAGCATATTCCTCACATTATCTGACAGCAAAGTGTCTTGTTTCCCAAAAAATGTGACATTTACTCAAAAATAAAGCAAAAAACATTATCCTTATACCGCAATTGCCATCGTAGGTCTGTCAATCAACTCATTTCTATCTAGGGAAATTTTCTCCATAGCGTCAGTATCTAACGGCTGGCACCTATACCATGAGCTGGCGAAAAACGCTATTACCATCCCAAATCGCCTCCATGTAGATACAGCTTTATAGCTGGTTTAAATCTGAAGTTCCCTCGGAATTTTTGGTTGGCAAAACTAGAAAAATGTGGTTAACGACAGGGCTCAATTTGCAATTGAATAGTATTATACAAAAGGTCATTCTCAACTTTTGCATTGGTTTTCAGGCATGCCAAGGTTGCCAAATTTGTGAACCTTGTGTACCAAATTTCAAACAGTTTCCATAATATTCGGCAAAGTTATGACGATTTATGTTGTAATGACTTATTGATTTTCGGGAAAAAATTTTCAGGGTAATTTTTATTATTAAAACTAATCTTCGCACACAAAAAATGTAAATATAAAAAAGTTCCGTCTTACTAAATAATATGATTCTATATAAAAAAATAATAATTGAAATTTCCGAATTTGAAAATTTCCATTGCTTGCTCGTTTCGAGCGTCGTGCGAGTTATTGAATGCGAAAGCTCAGCTACACTGAGCCTCTGGCCCGAATACATGAATAAACCAAAATTTCCTGGATATTTAGGAAATTCATGGCAACTCTCGGTCACTTTAAAAAGTCTTCTTACGATATTTATCACGTTAATAACAGATAACGTGGTAAGTTGTATTGCGAAAAACATGTCGTATTCTCATATTCGCTTGTTCTGAAAGTACGCAGTGAATCTATTTAAATAGTCAAACGTATTATGAAGAAAAAATCATTTTCTTACACATTTTTCAAATTAAGAATATAGTTTCCCTGAAGTGCTTTCTAATGGTCTGTGAAATTTCAAAACGATTGACTGTTCCAAAGATGAGATGAATGAAGTTGAAATTCCTATCCAAACTTATCGAAAACTCAACTTCCCTCGTGAAAATAAAGACCAACTTAAGGGGTCTACCCACTTTAGAATGTTCAAAAAATCGATTTTTTTTATTGCATTTTTCGAAAGTATATATCTCGGAAAATATCATACTAAAATTTCATAAAGATCAGAGCAGTCTAAGCGTACTTTTAGGCACGCCCTTCTTGGTTACCATTCAACGCAGCCGCCAGCTGTACATTTTTTCAATTTGGCGGTTTAGCTGGTATCGGTTCTGATTGGCTGCGATTTTTTTTACTTGCGCGTGGCTAGACCTTGTGTGGGTTGGATCATGCTATGAACCATTACACACGACATTCTTTCTTAATCAGTCGTGTCTAAAATTTGGAATCGTCAACATCTCTGTGCTCGTGATTTCCAAAATGGATAAGAAATCTATGCAACGCGTTTTTCTCGTAACAACGTTTTTGGACGGCTTGTTGATAAAATCTCGGAAACTACTCAACCGATCCTTACCAAAATTTTACCACATATTCTTTATGAGTATAGCTATAGCGCATATCATACGATTTTTGAAATTTTGATTTTAACTATTTTCCGTTTGCAAGAAAATGTGAAAAAATACGTAAACCGTTTCATTTTTTTGTTTCCGACCGTCCGTCCCAGAGAAAACATCAACAGCGCACACCCTCCTTTTTTTTATCTTCTTTCAACCATCATTTTTATTCACCAATATTTACTAAAATGAATTTTAAAAAAATTTTTCATGTATTTCTAGAATGCGTTTTTTGAATGTAACATCGTATGTACCAATATCTTCAATTTAAAATTATGAAAAAAATTCTTGAAAATAGCCTTATTTTTGCGCGTCTAAAGTGGGTAGACCCCTTAAGATCACATTGAGACCGGTTTCAAACCACGTTTCGTCTTTTTCTGGTGTTTTACCTTTCAGCCTATACCTGCATCAATTTTAGGGCATTGAAATAGACACCACCCTCTCTCTCTCTCTCTCTTAAATAAGCATAGCTGTCTGTGTCAACAGGCTAGCTATAGCTAAAAGTCATGAAGAACCTGGGATGATTTATTATTATTTATGAGATCTAGAGGCTTCAACCAGTTGCCGTTATATTTATGGAACTCTATCCCTCCCTCCATCTCGCCAACTCTTTCTGTTATTATGGTTATGGTCCTGACTCCTGACTCGTGATGAGCTTGATAATGACGGGATATTTGGGGTTCAAACTGCCGGTACAAGAATATACCTGCCTATACTGTGATCTTAAGTTGGTCTTTCTTTTCACGAGGGTTACTTCACCTTAGGAACTAAACATTTGTTACGCTTTTTCATCTGAGAAACGACAGAAGGACACAATTCAGTGGTTCCGTGAGAATTTAAGAATGTCCTGCTATTTATTTTAAGAGAAGAACCATTAAAGTATGAAGGAACTGAGGGGTCTGATAGTTTCAGACACTTCCATACGCTTTCAGCTAGTCGAAGTTCAGTTTGAGCATCTTCAATTGTCTGGTATGTTCATCGTATAGATCCCTGCTAAAAATTTCGGATTCTGAAATTGGTCCGAATTTATCCGAAATCAATCCGATGCACGATTTTTTTCCGAAATATGTCCGATCTAATCCGAAAACTGTGCGAAAACAGTCAGAAATTTGTCTGATTATGTCCGGAGCCTGTCCGGACCATACATTTCGACTCCGGAAAGAGTCCGATTTGATCCGAAATCAGTCCAGAATTCAAAACCTGAAATCATTTTCGTTATACTAAAAATGAAAAATAGTCCGGTCTAATCCGAAATTTATCCGAACGTAAACTTTCACTCCCGAAAGAGTCCGACTTGATCCGAAATTAGTCTGGAACTCACTACCTGAAAGTAAAGTGGAAGCTGTAAATCCTCTGATTAAATGCGTAATCTGTCCGGTCTGAAACATCAACTCCGAAAATAGTCCGATTTTATCCGAAATTAATCCGCAGGATTTAGTTGTCATTCGGTGAAATTGAAGTGAAAACGGAAAATCGTCCGCTTAAGGGCATGTGATACTTCGACCTGTGGTAAATTAGGTTCAGTTCCCCCGGGTTTTTGTCCAAAAAAATTTTTAAATTTTAAAACTGAATTCGGAGATGCTATAGAATAGTATAACGGACGTCCCCGAACTCTTTTTTGAGTGATCATAACAAAAAAAAATTATTTTGCTAAACTTGAGTTTAGCCTAACTTGAGGTTAGGAACGGGTTTCAGCACTCTTTCATTCCCATAATGGAGGTCTCGGTTGTCCCGATGCTGTCAGTACACATAACCTCAAAATATACACACATGAATAAAATGTAGCAAAATTAAATTTTTTCGAAGTATTCTACAAAAGAAGGGTTCGGGGACGTCCGTTAGCATGTTCGCTATCATTTCCCAAATTTTTAAGGCAAAATTTTTATTATTGTAGGAAAAAAGCCGGGGGAACCTAACACTGTTAAAATCGATAATTTTCTAAGTATCACATGCCCTTAAATCCGAAATTCTTCTGGTCAAAAACATATATTCCGGAAGCAGTCCGATTCTATCCGAAATTAGTTCGCAGGTTCGAGTTGTCATTCGGTGAAATTAAAGTAAAAACAGAAAATCGTCTGATTAAATCGACAATCTGTCCGGTCTAAACCATCAACTCCGAAAATAGTCCGATTCTATCCGAAATTAATCCGCAGGCTTTAGTTGTAATTTGGTGAAATTGAAGTGAAAACGGAAAATCGTCCGCTCAAATCCGTAATTCTTCCGACCAAAAACATGTACTCCGGAAGCAGTCCGATTCTATCCGAAATTAATCCGCAGGTTCAAGTTGCCATTCGGTGAAATTAAAGTGAAAACGGAAAATCGTCTGATTAAATCCGTAATCTGTTCGGCCTAAAACATCAACTCCGAAAATAGTCCGATTCTATCCGAAATTAATCCGCAGGTTTTAGTTGTCATTCGGTGAAATTGAAGTGAAAACGGAAAATCGTCCGCTTAAATCCGAAATTCTTCTGGTCAAAAACATGTACTCCGGAAGCAGTCCAATTCTATCCGAAATTATTCCACAGGTTCAAGTTGCCATGCGGTGAAATGAAAGTCAAATCGGAAAATCGTCCGACTAAATACGAAATCTGTCCGGACTAAAACATCAACTCCGGAAATCGTCCGATTCTATCCGAAATTAATCCACAGATTTTAGTTGTTATTCGGTGAAATTGAAGTGAAAACGGAAAATCATCCGCTTAAATCCGATATTCGTCTAGTCCAGGGCTCACCACTTTCAGCAGGTGCTGACTGCCACGACAAGTGCATGACTGCCACCTTTTTTTTCTGTCATTTTTTTCTTAGTTTTCCAGGAATTGAGCGAAGGGTTACGGTCACGGTGAATTACGCCTCGGCGTCCTTCACATTGGGCGGTCTGAATTTTGTTTGTACTCAAATTCAAAATATATTTTATTCCAGAGGGAGGTATAATGACCGTGAAGGACTAGGGACCAGTCGAACGACAAGATTTATGAGGGCCTATTTGACCTAGTCCCGCGACTGCCAGTCGGCAGTCGTTGCAGTCACTGACTGCCTTCTGGAGAGCCCTGGTCTAGTCCAAAACATCGACTGCGGAAACAATATGATTCTATTCAAAATTAATCCGCTGATTTAAGTTGTAATATCGCGAAATGCAAATGAAATCGGAAAATCGTTCGCTTTAATCCGAAATTAATCCGGTCAAAAACATTGACTCCGGAAGCAGTCCAATTCTATCCTAAATATATCCGCTTTCGTCTTCGGGTAGGGCGTCAGAAAAAAAAACACAAAAGCGATAATGATACTTCGAAAACAAACAAAAATAATGAGAATTCCGACAAAGCCGTGAATAGTAACACGGGAAATGATGAGAAAGCTAATGAGCTTTTGAACAAGGATGAGGATAACTATATGTTTGCGATAGAAAATGAATTTGTTCATGAAAGTGAATCTACAGCTCTCTTGGAAAGAAGAAGCAGTTGATGGGAATGATTAAGGCAATTGACGATGATGTGGAAGAAGGATCAGTGGACGGGAATGATAATAATTGATTTGAATAGTTTTTGTTTTACTGTTCTCTACACGGAGAAACTCTGGCACGAGCGGTTAGTGTTAAAATAATTTTTGTTTTCATAGCACTAGCCACAGCTGCTAAAACACTGCCCGCTCGCGAATTCACACGAGCCGCTCGTGTTTATGGCAACCGCAGCGCGAGCTTGGTAAGTGTTGCGATTGACTCGTCCGTTCTTGGGATTGTCAACAATCTATCGTGTTCATTTTCAATAGCGCGTAGTGTCAAATAGCTCTAACCTTTAGTGATAACCGCACTGGTCTCTCGGCTCATTCACCGCAACAACTTTCTTTTTTTTTTCAAACCTCACTATATGCTTATCGAGAAGAACTAACCTGCATGCATGTCGTGATTGATTATTCGTGCAGTTTAATCTTAATCAATAAACGTATGGCTAAGATCGGTAAGCAAGTGATTTTCGATTCTTATTCCGATATAATCATTATAGTTTCAATTTGGAAATCCGATGATCTAAACAAAAATTTGTAGGTATAATTTTAGAAATTCTAATCATTAATTTTGGAAGTTTAAAAATAATTGATATTATGCCAGGTTCTACTTCTAAAATTTTATTCCCATCATTAAAATCTTACTCTTTTCATGAGAAACTTCTAATTTTATTTTTTTTTTTCGGAAATTTTACTTTCGCAGCTTTCTATTGCAAGTGTTACTTCTCAGATTTTCTATGCTAATTTTGGTTGTTAGTAGATCTAATGAAATTGAATCAAATTTTATCAGATATGCTTGATGGAATTATTTCCAAGATTAATTTTTATAATAAATTTGCCTATTTCGTTAATTAAATTCTGATGAAAATTCTACTTTGAAAGTTGTGTTCAAAAATATTTTCTTCAAATTGTGCCAATTTCATTAATTAACATAATTCTGATGAAAATTCTACTTTGACAGCTCTGTTCAAAAATATTTTCTTCAAATTGTATTGCGAAAATTAAAATTATCTGACAACACAAAAAAAGTAAATTTATTACATATTTTTCTATTACACCGAAAAAACGATATTCTAATATTAAGAGTGTCATATTCTTACACGCATATTCTTAGTAATATTCGTAATGAAGTAAGCGAAATTCTCAATTTAAGAGTATCTTCTAACCAAAGGACGAAATCCGCCTTGCTCTGTCCAAACGTTTCTTTTAATGTTTTGTGCGACGTGCTTTCCGATCAGTTTTTCGAATTCGTAATAAGTGAGAAGCTCGAAGAAATGCAACCAATTCTAAGGATAAATCGCGTGTGCACATTCATCTGCTTCTCTTTACAGAAAAAGTTAGAGTGGGAAAGGTCTGATGTGACAGTGAGGTTGAATACCGCTGTACCACACCGAGACATAACCTGTCTACGTTATTTATTCGTTGGCGACCTATTTAGGTTGCAAATATTCTTAAACTTAGTGGGGAATTATTAAAATTAGAATATCGTTTTTTCGGTGTGGCTAATATCATTGAACTTAATGATCTCTTTATCACTTTTTGAACTGTTGTTTCACCATGTATGACTCGTCTAAAAAAATTACCCAAATTATGAAGCTGTTGTTGCCGCTGTTGTTGCCATAAACACGAGCGGCTCGTGTGATTTCGCAAGCGGGCAGTGTTTTGGCAGCTGTGCCTAGTGATATGAAAAAAAAATTATTTTAACACTAACCGCTCGTGCCAGAGTTTCTCCGCGTAGAAAACAGTAAAACAAAAACTATTTGAATCAATTATTATCATTCCCGCCCACTGATCCTTCTGCCACATCATCGTCAATTCCATCGTCATTCCCATCAACTGCTTCTTCTTTCCAAGAGAGGCGGAATTTTTAGCAGGGATAGCTACTCTTTCATGCATATTCATTCTAATAATACATTAAAGGAAACCAGTAGTAAAGCAAAGACAGTTCTACGGCAGCTACGTAGTTCCAGCTGCCACCGACAGATGGCGCAACTGGCCAGTTACCGACAGTCGTTAACTCGCGCAGACTCCTGATTCAGCCAATTAGCATGGTCCCTGCTTTACCGACCGAACCCACAAGCAACTTTTATGTAGGTGGCGTGGACAGTTCTGCGGCATGGTTCGGTTCCAAGCTAAACATCGGTAAAACAGTGACCTGCAATTTACCGACAAACGATAATCGTTCCGTGCTAATATGCCACTAGTCGATAAGTTGTTACCGACAACAGATGGCGCCACCGTCTGGTCAGTTTCCGTGTCCGTGATAAGATGCAGGCCACCTTAGTCGGTAAAAGATCAACGCGCAAAAAGGTTCACTTCCGTGCTAATTTACCCACAGTCGTTTTCAAACATACAGTCAATAAATGTGATCTCTGTTTCACTTCGAGAGTGTGACGCCGAAGTTCAGATACATGCCACGGCGTCTCGTCGTGGGGTCTCCGGCCCATATTCAGAGGCGCCTTACATTTACCGACAGAAGATGATGGTTCATATCCGTGCTAAGATGTCAACAGCAAATAAAATGTTATGAGCAATTGATGGCAGTGCAGTGAATGTGGATAGTAAATAAAAAATTATCAAAACAGAAAGAATAACTTGTGAAGTTAAAACATTATTAGTGTAAACAGTCTAAATCCAGTAGAAAATGATCCTCGATGAGTATGTAAAACTTATTCCTGCTTTCGAGGAAGTACTGACCCTGCCTTCATCATCATCATCGGGAAACGTACAAATAACAAAGTTAACCGGTGGAGAAACGTGTGCATACTATGTTTAAAAGCAGTGCGGAAGGAATTGCCATGTATAACAGGACTGTCAATAAATCAGAAAAGAAAGTATCTAAATATTATTGAACACTTGGAATGTCTTAAAGCTCGATTCGAGTTTCTAGCTAAAAAGGGTAGTTGACTTCAGAAGAAACGCAATGACAACCTGGTTCACAAGAATGTTCTTGCCTTTCTTGATGACGCACAAGTTCTATTTGTTATACATGTAGGCCGATCCTTACGTAAACATAGAGATTTTAAAATCAACTCTTTGCTTAATGCATATTATCTAAATGCTGGCAACGAGGATCCTTATGTAAAGAACTTCAAATCGAAAAATGAAGAGATATACGTCACCACGGATTTGAAATTATGGTTTACCAACAGCGCAAGATACCCTATCTTAACTTAAATTGAAGAGTTTCAAGAGAAAGACTCTGGGTGGACCTTACATTCTATTGTGAAATTAGAAGTGAATATGAACGAACTAAACCCTATGAAAGGCAGCTCTTACATTGATCTTTCCCTACGAATCAAGAGAAAAAATGCATGTGTTAACGTACAAAATATGAACGACAACAATCCACCTAACAGAAGAGATATTGCTTAACGCGTGTCCAGCTATCTGCAATACAAGGATGCATTAAACTTTTCTGGAATAAATTTTCCCGTAGCAATTAAGGATGTATCAGTGAATATTTATGGCTTGATTAAAAAGAAGCAAAAGTTGATAGTGTTTCCTCTTCATCTCACTTCGCAGGTGAGGGAAACTCATGTAAACCTCCTCCGAGTTGAAGAGGAATATCTAAATGAAGGCAGCAGTGATGAAGAAATCAATCAACAGGATAGCAGAATCCAGTTTTCAACTTCCACTATGTATGGGTCAAAGATCTTTCTCGATTAGTTAGCTGCCAGCTATCGAAACATGATGGAAGAAAACATGTCTGTGAACGATGCTTGCACTACTTTACAAAAATAGAGAAATTGGTAGCTCATAGAGAAGAGTGTAAGAAAGTGAATGATTGAAAAATAATGCTACCAAAAACTGGTAGAAATATTATTGAATTCAAAAATTTCAAGAATAAAGAAAAAGTACCATTCATTATCTATGCAGATTGTGTCTAAAATCCTAATTTATAATTTTCGTTACGGTCACATGCGTAAAAAATATCGTAACAACTGTAAACTCTTGTGTACTGACACCGATAGTTTAATATATGAAGTGAAGTGTCAGGACATTTAAGCTGACATGAAAGAAGACATTGAAAAGAATATTTAACAATTTGACACATCAGATTACCCTCGAGACAATGTTTTCGGAATGCCGCAAAGAAGCAAGAAAGTTTTAGGGTTGATGAAAGACGAATGTAATGGTGACATAATTACGAAATTTCTAGGTTTGCGGAGCAAGATGTACAATATGTGATCAGGTCAAGACTACACAACGTCGAAACTATTGAACAACAAAAGAGTGCACTAAGTCCTTATGACGATTAGCGATACTTATTCCCAAACAGTACAGACACCCGCGCATGAGGGTATTATAGAATCAGCGCAATGGATGTCGATGATGTTTTAAGCGATAGTGATGAAGAATTGCTAGATCTTCTGGTGAAAGATTAGATTTAAGTTGTAAATAATTGTTAATAGTGGGTATAAGGGGTATATTGAATAAAAACATGATATATGTATATGAATTGCTTTTTTATTTATCAAAAATCTTAAATCTAGTTAGCACAAGCGTAGAATTAGTATTATAAATCTCATGATTTAGTTTAACATTTAATCACCGTTTATTCATCATTGGTTCAACGTTGGTTCAACATTGATTCATAGTTGGTTCATCATTGATTCATCGTTGGTTAAACATTGATTCATCATTCGTTCGACATTTCACAGAATCGATTTAACATTGCACAAAGTTGATTACGTATCTGATTTATCTATCCAGCTGTTGTGTGAACTGTCAAAACCTAGCCACTTTATAAATATTTTGATACCACGTTTCTTGATTACTTTTTCCACAAGGTGTACGTCTGGATGTTTAACTTTGAGAAGTTCTTGCTCATAAAATCAACCAGCAATGGGCTGTTCTTGATACCCTGTAAAAAGGAGAGCATTGAAGTAGATTATATGGCATCGAAAAAATCGTACACTTTAATGCCTATAAATCCAAAGAAATTCCGTTTTTGTCCGAATGCGCTTCATGGCATTAGACAGTTTTCGCTCGAATCATTTTGAATCACACAAAAAAATTATGGCATTAAAGTGGCTTCTCTGTGATGCCGTTGATTTAATGCCATTGAATACATTTGAATGACTGTATCAGTTTAATGCCATGTAATGCCTTCAGCGATCGAAGGCATAGAATGGAACCAATGCTATTGAATTACCAAATAAGCCGAATGCCTTTAAATGCTTTTTTCGACTCGATATATCGAATACAATCAATGCATTCGAATGCCGTTAAATCAACATTCGGACAAAAACGGAATTTGTGTTGATTTATAGGTATTAAAGTGTACAATTTTTTCAATGCCATATAATCCACTTTAATGCTCTCCTTTTTACAGGGTAGTCTTCGAGCCTGTACCTCACTGGATTCGTAAGCATAACTCGATCCACAATGAATATCTCTGTTTTCCAGTTGGGAGTGTATCCTTTCTCAAAAACGTGCTTGTGCTTGCTGATTCGAACTTTGTCACCAACTTTGAACTTTGGTCTTATCCTCCGTATATTTGGCAGTTTTTTTAAGCGTTGCTCCTCTTCGTCCTCGACATTGACATCTTTTGGCTTCATACCGATTGATCGATGTTTGGTATTATTGTACTTGGAGATGAGAGTAGGCAAAATGTCTATCCACTTATAGTTGCCTCTTAAGCTAAATTGTGGCTACATCTTATTCTCAAGCGTGCGATTAAATCTTTCACAGATTGACGCCTTTCGATTACTATGCGTTGAGTAGAGATTGATGCCATATCGTTGCATAAGTTTTTTAAAATGTGAATTATAAAATTCTTTGCCTTGATCGGTGTTTAAGTTTTTTGGCACACGATCCTGCACAAGTATAGATTGCATGGCTGAAGTAACACTGATGAAAGCGTTCTGAGTACCCTCCTAATATATGATTTCAGCTTCCCGTAGTTCCTCAATGATTGATATAATTTCATTGTTGTGACTCGGATTGCCTGCTGCCTGAGATGCTAGGAGTAGACGAAGATGATCAACTAGTTCGTTATGATAGTCCCAGTAGACGTAGTCAGTCCTAACATTTTTTCTTGCTACCATATACTGTGGTAGGGAACCTCCACCTTTGGATGATCGTCTGCGTGATACGTTAAACAATTTTTAAATAAAGTTCTAGTACTTATTATTGCTGCTAGTGCGAATGGATTCACTGGGACTGTATCGCTTCTTGCGTGCATTTGTAGCAATCAAAATTTCCTTATAATTGTTGCGATCGTCAGTGCTTATATGAGATTTCTCTGGATTTTATTTGAATAGAAGTTCAAGCAGACCAACGGTTTTCAGATACTGCTTACCAGCAACATTGATATTTTGTCCCTCAAAACTAATGGGTTTGTCACCAATCATAAGACTGCCATCATTGAGTTTACGCACACCATAAACCATATTCAAATACTGCTTCCTATTTTGTTGCAGCATCCTGAGAAATTTGTTTGTTAAATACTCGTAAATATCAGCAGGCTCAGTCACGGCATCTTCTTGAAGCATAGTTGTATCTTGCTCTCCTTGAGCATCAGCAGTCATGAAGGAAGCATTATCATCGACCTCTTCCTGCTCGTCATCCTCGTTCTCCTGCTCATCCTGCTCATCTTTTTTCTTTACAAGCTCATTTTGTTGAACTTCCTTCCCTGCAAACAAAAAAGGCCAATTGTATTCAATTGGCAATGTTGAAATGAGCATTTGCATGATCTAATGCAATTGATAGAACTATCATATAATGTACCTCAATGGATTTGAATTGACGCAATGTATTCCAATCGTAAAGATGCAATTGGTGGCATTTCATCATTGCGGAATAATGTCAATTGAATCGCATTGGCAGCTTTCAAATTAATGTAATAAAATAAATAGAATTTAATTGTAAATTTTAAATTCAATGCAAATTTTCAAAGTATTATGTTCATAATTAAAAATTATTCATTGTACAGGGTTCGAATTTATTATCCCTACTTTTATTTTAATTCTATATTCTGAAATAAACCTGAATTCAAAGTTTTCCTTATGTTGTCATCCCACAGTAATTTTTATAATTAATTCGTATTCTGGAAAAAAAAACATCTTTGCTCATTTGAATGTTTTCAATATACTTAAGTAACTCTCAGAAGTTAAAAAATTATTTAAAATTCATTACATTTCATTCTCTTAAGCAGACCAAATTTTTCCATTAAAACAAATTTCTGTTAATTTTGAATTCAGTATTTGTATTACATTGTTAATTTATGTCCAAAGCCACTTTTTATTCTCATTAAACAATCAATATTTACTGAACTTCAGTCTAAAAGTACCAATTATATGTATAACAAGTTTCATTCCTTATTATCAATTAACCACTTCAATCTCTTCAATAATACTATTTATTAACGTATTATTCTATTATTCAATAAATTAAAATTTCATTTGCGTAACTCCAATTAAAAACAATTCTAGTCTATTAATTTATGTGCGATTCAATGCAATTAGATGTATCGCATGACCAATCTCCATTTTTATGTTAACCTCTTTCGTATAATTTAAAACCATTTACAAAATCCTTGTTGAATTTAAAGACGTCAATTAAATCCAAAAGACGTTTCGTTGGCTTGCGAAACAATTCAATGCAATAGACCGCACACTGGTTCTATTGCATATCTACAATTCACTGCAGTTAGAGACATTCAATTCAACTCACTGAAAAATTCTTCGATTGCGATTTAACCATTAAATATTAAATGCAATTCACCATATTTGAGTTGAATTGCGTTTCACCAAAATTGTCGATTGACGATTTTATTTTTGAATTGCAGTTAATCGACCGCTGAAGATCGTGCACTAGCCAGTAAAGCCTGGCAGCGTGTTTTTGCTAAAGACGCTGGAATTAGCGAGAAAGCAGCAGCACTGGCAATAACTAAGGTTATGAATGCCAAAGAAAAACTCCGAATGGGATTGAGAAAGGAACATATATCAAAGAAGAAACCGAAATAAAAGAGGAAATCGGCTTTAAAAAATAAGTTCACAGCATTTAAAAAGGTTGTGAATGCAGCTAAGAAAGCAATGAATCGAAGTAGTCATGCAACAGTGGCAATCAAGTCAGCAATCAGAGGTGCACAGGAAGTTGTCAAAAGCGTAAGCGATAAGCATAAAATGAAAAATCCACGAGTTCTACCAATTCCTTCGAAAATCGGTGGTGTTTTGCCACTGATTTCAATTTGAGGTGGACTCAGTGCACTTGGAGCTCTTACTGATGGAGCAGCAGGTGTGGCTAAGGCAGTCGACGATGATAGTGCAGCCAAACAGCAGCTGGTACAGAAAAGGATTAGGTCTTCATATGAAATCTTACCGAAAAGGACAGGGACTTCGTCTAAAACCAGCACCAAAAAACTTGTAGTGAAGCTACCTCACCATGCACTCACTGATACCGATCGTACCAAGTATGCTAAAGCTCTGAAGATTTCACATTTTCGTGGAGTGTTTATGAGCAGCCAACTACCAGTAAATGGGCCTCGTCAAATTGAGTCAGCTATCGTTAACCTTGATGATAGTCACGGCCCAGGTGTCCACAGGGTAAGTTATAGAAAGATCGGTGATAATGTCCTATACTTTGACGGTTTCGGTAATCTTCGTCCACCTTTGGATCTCGTAGATTACCTAGGGGTTGGTAGCGTGATAAAATACAATCATGACAGATATCAGGATTATGACATTGTTGAATGTGGTCACTTATGCTTAAAATTTCTAGCTGGACAACTAAATACAAAAGACGAATACTGTCTATATAAGAACATGTAATGAACGGACTAGAGTCAGTACAGAGAAAAACATGATCATGGAAGAATCATTTACTCTCACGATAAGATATGGTAGTGACCATACCCACTGGCAGCTATGACATTGAAGACATTGAGAGTTATGTCCAGATAGCTCTAGCCATTGATGGAATTACAATAAACATCAAACCAAATAATAACACATTGCGCAGCGAGATAAAGTGTGATAGCAAAGTGAACTTTCAACCACACGATTCTGTTGCACGATTGTTGGGATTCGCTCCACGTGTTCTCGAAGCCAATAAGACTCATCCTTCTGATATACATGTGGCTATTCTCAAAGTGAATTCTTAGCGAGTTGAGTGTAATATCATAACTGGCGCTTAAATAAATAATATCGCAAAGTGCACACGATTCATGAATCCTTTCCTGTTATACCACCAGGATATAAGATCGTTGAAGTGCCGTCACACGTCGTTCACCTTTGAATCGCCGTGAAGTCAATACATGAAATTCAGCTCCGCATAGTTTATCAGGACGGTGACTTGGTGAATTTCCGAGGAGAGGTGATAACAATGCGACTGCATGTCAAATCATCATCATAATGGGTATAGTGTACAATCGCAAAGGCGTTTATATAACAGCGACAACGTTATTGGAAAAGATTTTCTCACAATTATGAGTTTTCGCTCATGGGAATTGTATGAGTACCCCCTGATTCCCACCACCTCAAGACATATATGGAGTGTGAAAACATCAACTCAGTTGGAAAAACCACGTTACGTTATACTGGGTTTCCAGACAGGTAGAAAGGATAGGCTAGCCAGGTATGCTAATCGCTTCGATCACTGCAATATAATCAATGTCAAGCTACTCCTCAATTTACAGTACTATCCGTATGGTAATTTAAATCTGGACTTTGACCATAATCAGTTTGCACTACTGTATGAGATGTACGCAAACTTTCAGGCAGCCTACTATGGTAAAGAGCCTGAACCAATGTTGAAGAAAAGTTATTTTAAAGAATACGCTCCTCTCAGTATCATTGATTGCTCAAAACAAAATGAGTTTCTCAAACAGACCTCAGTGGACGTTCGTTTGTAATTTGAATCTGCAGATAATTTTCCCGCTGAAACTGCAGCCTGCTGTCTAATTATAAATGACCGTATGATTCAGTACCAGCCATTGAGTGGTAGTGTGAAGAAGTTGATTTAAGATGATAGTGGTGGGGGTAATGTTAGTGGTGGTGGGGTGAAAAGGTATAAAGTAGATGATTTTAGTAAGAGAAATCAGTTTCAATCAAAATGGAGTTCATTGTAGACATGCAAGGCTTCAAGAAGCCCAACAACCAGTTCGTTTTCAAGGAATTGGCTATAGTTCCCCTCCAGGAAGAGGCTCAACCTCTGGTCTACCTCTTTGAACCTCCCTGTTATTGGAATTCTCTACCTGTTCGATACAAGAGTGAAAATTTGTGGCTGACGCGCAATTATCACGGTATCGGGTGGACTTCTGGTGACATACCCTATGAGGAACTGAGAATTATACTTCAAGATATACTACTTGGTGCTTGCGCTATTTACGCCAAAGGACTTGAAAAGAAGAAATGGTTTGACGAGTTTGGATTAAATTACGCAATTTGGAGGATTGGGCTGCCCTTCGCTAAAGAAATTACACAATGCAGTTTCCATCACGTGTAATCATTGTACCCAGTTCTGGAATTACAACTGCGCTGTCCGAAATGTCCTGAGGCTCAAGACCTGGTTCTTGACTCCTCAAGATCACCCAACCATCAGGATTTATGCTGAAAGCCGTGCTGTCGACAATGATGCTGATGATGTGACTGAAGGTGTAGATATTACAGACACTTGTTTGAAAAATACAATGAATTCCTGTTATCATAATGTTTCTTTTGTCAAATAAGGTTAAGATTTTACTTTGTAAAAATAGGTTAACTCTTTTTTCTTGAATGAATAAAAAAAAAACTAACGGTAATAAAAGACTTCATTACTTTTAAACCTGTCGACTAGTTAACCATTAGTCATGTTAAATACAACATGTTTTCAAATTTCTAACTATTACATTTATTATTAGTATTGGTACATGTTGCTACATAATAAGTAATAATGTTATTAACAATTAAATTTTAGAGCCATTACTTATACTGAGTGCTATTACTATAACTCAACAGCTTTATTTTCTTGAAGCACCTAGAAGATTTGTGCGCAGTTTATTATCTTTAATAACTTAAATTTATTGAAAAATATTTTCCAATTCTATAAAAAATTAATAACGATAATAAACTGCCACTTCAACGAATTTTTGGAAAAAACATTTTTTAGACAAATGGAATTTGTGTAAATATTTAAAAATTAATTAATCAATGTTGTAAAATGTTCCACTAGACCAACCATAATTATTTTCATGAAGAAAAAAAATTTGAAAAACCAATTATTAACGCAAATTCAAATTGTTTGAATAGTTGAAAATTAATCAATTATTGTTAATAAATATTCTACTAGACCAATAGTAATATTTTTTAGGAAAAAATTGAATTTTCGAAAAAAATTATTAAACAAATTCCATTTGTTTAAATATTTAAAAATCAATAAATTATTGTTAATAAACATTCCAGTAGACCAATAGTAATAATTTTTAGAAAGAAAACGGATATTTGAAAAAAAATTATTTAAACAAATTCCATTTGTTTAAATAATTGACAAATAATTAAGCAATGTTAATAAATATTCCAGTAGACCAATATAAATAATTTTAGGTAAAAGAAATACGAGAATACTAGGGTGGTCCAAATTTATACCTGTAAAATTGCGAATTTCCATTTTTGTTTTTAACCCCCCCCCCCCCCCCCATTTTGTTCGTTTTCCGGAAAAAGAAATTCCGTATTTTTTTTCAACGTTAACCCGTGCCCCGAGCTTTTGAAATTGACACGGGGTTTTAAATGGGAAAAGCTCGATTTTCAAAAAAATGGGAAAAAGAAGTACTTGTTATACATTTTTTGTCAATTAAAGTATTGTCACCTCTTGAGGAGTATTTAAGGAATAATTTCCACCCAATAGATTTCAATTTTGACACACCTGAACCCCGTTAATTGTGCCCGGAAAATGCCCTAAAAAATGCAAAATAGCAGTTTCCTATCAAATTCATGCTAAAGACGGTATTTTAAAAAAAAATTTCAACATGCATTATTTTTAATCGATAATTGACGAGTTTTAAAGTATATTAAAAATAATTGAAAATTGTTCAAACAATTAGTATTTGTTTAAACAATTTTTTCTTCCCCTGTAAATCGTGAAAAGTTATTATCTTTCGCAATAAATCGAACAAAGTTGATGAATGTCAAGAGTAGTAGTTCTTTTTTAACTTATTTGGTGATTATTGAAACAATTTTCATTTGTTAAAACAATTTTTTTTCCTAAAATCGTTAAAAGTTAAAAGTTATGTTTGGTCTGAAGTATGTCAAAAAAAAATCTATATTATATATTATTATTAATTTATATCACTCAGACAAACAACATCGCTTAAAACACCATCATTAATCTTGCTCATAACAGATTGCAAAAATGGTTTATATTAATGGTTATTGATGATTATTGATTGTTTAAATAATTTCAAAGTATCTTAAGCAAAAAAATATTATTCTTAAAATTCGTTAATTGTCTCATTATTTGCTGAAAAGAATAAATTTTCTCGATCTGCAGAAAAACAATTTTTGAAACAAACAAAAATTTTTTAGACAAATAAAAATTATTTTAAAAATTGTTAAATATTCTGTAGAAAAAAAATATTACTCTAAAATTCCTTTAATTGTGTCATTAATTCCAGAAAATAATAATTTTTCACGCTTTACAGGGGGAAAAATTGTTTAAGCAAATCAAAATTGTTTAAATAATTACCAAACATCATTTAAAAATGTATTGCTTTCAACATTCTTTAATTGTGTCATGATTTTCAGAAAATAATAACTTTTTACGATTTACAGGGAAAACAAATTTTTTTAAACAAATACTAATTGTTTAACCAATTTAAAATTATTTAAAATATAATTTAAAACTCGTCACTTATCGATTAAAAATAATTCATGTTGAAATTTTCTTTTAAAATACCGTATTTAGCATGAATTTGTTAGAAAACTGCTATTTTTCATTTTTTGGGGCATTTTCCGGGCACAATTAAAGGGGTTCAGGTGTGTAAAAATTAGAAGCTATTGGGTGGAAATTATTCCTTTAATACTCCTCAAGAGGTGACAATCTTCAATTGACAAAAAATGTATAACAAGTACTTCTTTTTTCCATTTTTTTGAAAAACGCGCTTTTCCCATTTAAAACCCCGTGTCAATTTCAAAAGCCCGGGGGCACGGGTTAACGTTGAAAAAAAAATACGGAATTTCTTTTTCCGGAAAACGAACAAAATGGGGGGGTTTTATCACTAAAACTCGAAAGTCGAATTTTTTGACCACCCTAGAGAATAAAGTGCCCAAAAGGACGTTTTTATGGAGAATTGATATTTTTGGGTTTAAGGGTAGTTTTTAGGGACACGTGGGGGCGTGTCAGAGGTGTCAAACCCATATGCCCGATACATGAAACCGGCAGCAGTTAAAATATGAAAAACGAAAAAACAAAACTAAGAGATTTTATTTTTTCGGATTTGGAATAAAATGGGGGTGATCGTTGCCCTCTAGTACGAAAAAAAAATTTGCCATGCATTTTTCAGCCACCCTAGTGTGTATACATGTTGATGTTATTATTCTTCCATGGATGGCTATTTGCCTGTACACTGTTAGAAGAATCCGTATGAGATATAATATACATGTGTGTGAAGCAAATATGCACTACTGCTACTGAAATGTAACATACATTGGTGTAGTGAATTTAATATACATGTGTATTAAATTTAATATACAGTTCGGTATAGCAGTGTGCATGTAAACTCAAAATGCTTTCATTTCTTCAAATCTTGTCAAATATTCGCAATTAAATTAATAATCTAGAATTCGTCGACTAAATTGTTATTTATAATGAAAGTCCAACGTACGGGTGGAACTTTTTCCAAAATCCAGTCTAAATAGTAGAAATTTAATGCTAGTACAGTCGGCTGTAGGTTAGGTCTGTTATTTGTTTGCTTAATTGATCTTTTCGACCTAAAATCCAGTCATATTTTTGATTAACTGGAAGAAGGCATCAGGTTTTATTATTTACAGTCGAAAATTCATGGTGAACTTATCTTGAATTTTTGTAAAATGGAATTATCTGATTTTTCTTGTAAGTGATTAACATGAATGTATATGAAATTTGATATGTACGCTCTTAATGGCGATTTCATATGATTCGATATATTAATTTTAATACACATGGGTATATTAAATTCAATATTATTTCTAACAGTGTATTTATCCTTATAATTTCGACAGATTTCCTATCTGACAATTTTATTCGGATGCTTCGTATTCATCATTTTATTACGAAGTTTCAATTTTCAAGCATATCATTTTCATCCCCTCACTTCAAACATGTCCGATCCAGATGAACATCAAAAAATTTTGAGTAATTTTTGATAAAGGGAGAGATACTACTATTCAAACATTTAAACAGCTTTTCATGGAACAGGCATGGAAACTTGTACTTCCATTACAAGCTAACCGTAGACAAAGTGCGTCTTTTCCAAAAGTGTGCTAAACTGAAACTGCTGTAACTGATACAGTACAACTAACGCCATCAGATGGGATAATTGGTAAAAAATTAGGAAGGTATAACCTATCATCTCGCCAGATGGTGCTAGTTGTGCTTCTTCAATTATACTCGTCTCATTGAAGCAAAAATGTGGAGAAATAAGTATCAAGAGTGTCAAAAAAGTATTGTGGCACACTTTCTGCCTCATTCTCAGGAAATTACCAATTTTTTCTGCGTTTTCTTTCTTTTTTGAGAGAGAGAATTTTCAGGCATTTCTTCTTTTCCAACTCAAAAATAGTTTTACTGTTGTTTTACCTGTTGTTTTACCTGTTGCAACTGATAAATCTGAGGATGAGGCAGATGGAGACCATGAGCGTTTGCTCATGGCCGAGACCATTTTTCCATCCGCCTCATAGCGGGTGGGTAAATGGTTCCCAACAATGAGTAATTATAATTAGCCATTTTTCAATTGAATATTAATTTTAATATCAATCGAATAGTTTCAATTTTAATTTGGGTAAAAGATTTACCCAAAAATGGGTAAATGAAAAAAAAACATTTAAAAAATGGGGTGTTATTTCTCAACTGTACCCACTCAAAAAGTCAAAGTTGTCCGATCTAAGTTAAACTTAGGCAAAGTGTTGTGCTATTGGATAGTAGTTTATGGGAACAAATTTTGTCATTCGGAAGAGTACTGACCGAGGAGGAGGGGGTGAAATTTTTGGGATTTTCGTGGATATCGTCTATTTCGGCGATTTTTAACTCTTCTAATAGCGATGAAAATAATTTTTTCTAGTACAGATTCTATAGGGTTTTTCACGCCCTTTCGATTAGTGCTACGCATTTTCTCAACAAATGAATATCTGACGTTCAAAAATTAATGTCATAATAAACTTCACTTTTTTTTCGAAGTAAGACAGGTTCTTTTTTTGTCTTAAAGGAAAGCTTCCGTTTTTTCCTATAAGGCTATGTAGATTAGAAAGTAGGATTCAAATTTTTCATTTATGAAAATAAGCGTTGAGTACTCCGGTACGCGCATGACGCTGGTGCTAGAGCCCTGCGGCGCAACGTGGTGCCTTCATGGTATTGTTTTTACGAAAAGTAATAATATATGCTAGTATATTTGATATCTTTCTGCATTTTGCAGGTTTGAGACTGCCATTATTTTAATGCCTGCATTACGTTCAATGATGAATTTTGCAAAAAATTTGAATTTTGGAAAATCAAGTTATTGTATAAGAGGTCGGGTCGAAAAAGTGGTTTTATGGATTAAGTAAAATTGAAGCTCGAAGATTTTGTATGCTGATGTCTGGTCTTCTATCTGCCTTTCTTTCGGCCTTTCGTTTTTTAGGGACAGTTGTTTTCACTTTGTTTTCTAATTTTCGTTTTTTCTCTTTTGGGAAGTAGACGCATTCCGTGGCTGAGGAAAATTTCTTTAATTGAAGTCTCCCATCTTCAGTAGGTATAAATGCATGGTATTGCAAAGTCCCTTTGATTAACACTGCAGTGGTAATGCCTTTCAGCTGGAATTCCGAAATCAACCTTGTGATCTTGGATATTAGCAAAATTGCTCTTGTTCTTAAGATGCTCACCTGCTCCGTCTGAGCCGTAGTGCACCTTTTGGACTCGAAAATTTGCCTTAAGATAATTCACAATTATATTCTGGTACTCATAAACAGCAACAGTGTCATGAATCGGATTGCCCGATATGATTGCCATGCTCTTTTGCTTGAGTTCTCCATTTTTTACATAGTAAATAACTACTGTGAATATTGTGGCCTGATCATTATTCCAGTGAAATCCTTGCGCGGGGTTTTGGAGCACAAAACTTGAAGTTCTCAGCGAAATTAAATGAGATAACGAATTCACCATTTTTTAAAGTTATCTTTAGATTTTTTGTACCAAGAAAATGATGGTTTCTTAGCTTCAGCAACGCTTCACAAAGCTCATTCACAAATTCATCAACATTCTGTAACAGAATTGTTACCATAACGCGGGACTCGGTACGACCCTGCACGAAAGGTTTGCCGGGCCGGACGCGAGACGTAACGGAATCCCCCGAGGGGACCCGAAGTCCCGAGGAATAGCACAGTGGTTCCTCAGTCTGTGTTCGCTCGACTCATCGTCGACTGCTCTCGTTTTTCGGCTAACGTGCCGCCTTTCCCTTTGTGCTTATCGCTAGTGTTCTTCCCCATCGCTCTTCGACTATCGTCCCCAGTTACGCCAACGTTCTTGACCTACTACTCGAACGTCTACGAGAAAGAATCTCCATCTTCAACTCAATGGCCCTTTTTAGGACCACCCTGTCGTCCACGCGGACAATCTCGAGATCAACCGTTCTTCGCCACAGAATTGCGATTTTCAACCTGTAAGTGGCAATAAATGTCTTACTGTCTTTTAATTTGATCTCCGATTTATTGTGTTATACCCTTTTCTCGGTGATCCAAATCCCGATTTGCCTCCTCGGCATTACCTCTGTAATACCTGGCGCCCAACCTAAAATCCCACACTCTTCCTTTCAAAAATTTGAACCTGCCGAGAAAAAGAGGACACAATGCAAGAATTAAGCTCTTCTTTTGACTTTAACTCACGAACTCTTAACTTACTAAGACTTTTTGCATGCTATTGATTCCACATGCCTTGCCATTTTAGGAATGATTTCTAAATGTACAATAATTTATATATGCTTATGATGTATATGTACCTGTGATTATTATCCTTGAAAACGATTCATCTGCAGTGAGGCCAAATTCATAGTAGTCATAGTCATAAGTGCGAAAGAGATGCTCTTATGCGCCATCTACTAGTGTCCCACTTGCACTCACGCTTCCCTATGACTACTATGAAGTTGACCTTACGGTATATATATATATATATATATATATAT
>CAKNXH010062593.1:76278-111473 GCA_932178445.1 Andricus quercusramuli
TATATATATATATATATATATATATATATATTAGGGTGGGCCAAAAAAAACTTTTAATTTTTTTTTCCTTAGGTACCATGAAAATATGGTCAGAAATGACGAAAAAAGAAATCTGGTGAAGCTTGAGCTCTGAATATTAATATTAAGAGGTGGCGATTTGTGATTTTTTATTTCCCATTTAAATAACACAGGAATTTAAAAAAAAAAATTTTTGATTCTTACTGCGTTTGAACGAATAATTGCCTAGTGAGAAAAGAAACTTATTCTTGTAGAGAATTTAACGATCTACAAAAAATGTCTGATATGATTTTTTGCTAAGTCGACTCATTCAAAAGTTATGGCAGATTGAAAATTTAAGAAATACTTTTTCATTAAATTTCCATCAGACATTTGATCTCAAAGAGCTAAAAAGCATTGAATAGCTTTATTTTTGAGATCAAAGAGCTAAAAATAACACAAAAATTGAATTTCTGAGCTCGAAGAGCTCAAAAACATCGCAACCAGCGGCTGAATTGCAAACTTTCAATGACTGAAATTAGCGGGAAGTTCCAGGGTTGGCCTTTAGGTCAACCGCTTTCCAAATTTTTTTTTCAAGTCATTATTCAGGTAAAGTTCATATTTTTTTTTAAATTAAGTTTCATAAAATTGGTTTTTCTTACGATATTTTGTAAAAATGTTATTGTATTACCAAAAACATTCGATTAGTTTTACGAAAATAAGATATTTCATGTTTTTAAGCCATTATTTTGTGATAGAATATAAAAAATTGTAAAAATTATCTTTTACGATTTAGAGTTGGACTTTAACCTCGAATAACTTTTGAAAGAGTCGACTAAGCAAAAAATCATATCCAACATTTTTCGTAGATCATTAAATTCTCTACAAGAATGAGTTTTCGTTTTGACTAGACAATTATTCGTTCAAACGCATCAAAAATCGAAAAAAAATATAAAAAAATTCCTGCGTTATTTAAATGGGAAATCAAAAATCACAAATCGTCACCTCTTAATGTTAATATTAAGAGCTCAAGATTCACCAGAATTTTTTTTCGTCATTTCTGTCAATATTTTCATGGTATCTAAAGTGTTCAATGGTTTTAAGCTCTTTGAGATCAAAAGTCTGATGGAAGTTTGATGAAAAAGTATTTTTTTAATTTTCAATCTGCCATAACTTTTGAATGAGTCGACTTAGCGAAAAATTATATCAGACATTTTTTGTAGATCATTAAATTCTCTACAAGAATAAGTTTTTATTTTCACTAGACAATTATTCATTCAAACGCACTAGAAATCGAAATTTTTTTTTTAAATTCCTGTGTTATTTAAATGGGAAATCAAAACTCACAAATCGCCACCTCTTAAGAGTGCCTATGATTCTATATATATATTTATGCAAATGATTTATACGTTCCAATGACCTGATATATTTGTGAAATGATTTTGAAGTGCCTATCATATGATATTTGAGGTAATATGAATTTCAAATCGTGCCATTTACTAGTATATGTGAATATTGCAGCAGGTTTCAGCGTATCCCAATTAAGGGGTTGAACGAATTACGCAAGGGTAACCATACATCGAAATTAAAATAGCAATTTCTCTTGACGGTAACAAAAATCAAAATAGATTCTGATTGAAAAAGAATGAAACTAGAGCGGATTGAGAGATAAAACAAAAAATTTGAAAAAAATTAGCATTTTTTGGGGGAAAAACAGAAACTGAGCTTTTGAAAAATAAAATAAAAATCACGGAATTTGCTAAAGGATAGAGGAAACCTGAAAATTGGAATAGCATACATGTTTATTTCTTCGCTGAATATTACAATTGCTCGATTTGGCGAAACTTTCAAGCGCGGTAACGAGTCCCCATGCGCAACACGTACTCTCGCGAGTCAAACGCAAGGTCACGCGTCTTAGCTCCAAACCAACGTGTCGTACGACGAAAATGAACATATTTTAGAACTCTCTAACCATTAAATGACTAATTAAAATCTCTCGATCGAAATTGAAATTTTAAATTAGAAACTTACATCGAAGGGAAATATAGAGTGTCCTTTCCGTACAAATCCTAACTCAATTTCAAAATAAATGAAATTGAGATCGGGAAAAATTAAAAACACAATGCCGAAACCTACAGTCATGGAAAACGATCATGATAACCTAGATTTGGAAGGTTTCGCTGCACTTCAAATCCAAAATATTGATTCAGATAAGGTCACAACGAGAACAATAATCGAAATTATGGTTCTAACTCCAGCCAAAAACACAGGCGCTATCCCTAAAATAATAAACAGATCGATAGGTCGCGGTAAGGGTTTCGCGAGAAAAAACATATAAACCCCAATGAATAAAAATAGGTCAGAAAAAGATAGATTGACTCGGACAACATATACTGAATCAACTCAAAATAACCGTCACTTACTCCATGACCTAACTCAAACCCTGAACAGAAGCTCTGACCCAATTAACAATACATATTATTGGGATCATGAAAACTTACCCACCCTAGGCGCGTCTGTAAAAAGGAATAACATAAGGAAGGGAACAAACGAAACCGTTCACATAAACAATAGAAATAGGTTGGGATATCGCCCAGAAACCAACAACGAAATTTTTTATTGCGATTTCTTTTTGGAAAACAATACACAGTTCATTTTAGAAACAGACGAACTTTTAGAAAGTGTAGAGTTCAATGAATTCATGAACCAAAAAAAGGAAAGCTTTTTTAGAGAAAAGGAAGAAAGGGCAAATGATTTAAAACTTAGATTAAACCCGTCAGCTCATAGCTCTTTTGAATACGAAAGAGAAAAGATTGAACCTAGTTACAGGCGAAATAAAAGCGCATCCCTTAATAGACAGTCATTACAATTCAATTTAAAAGATAATTTACAAGAACCCCGTCAACTTTCCCACAACAATATCGAAAACTGTAGTAGAACGAGAATCAATAATTTAAAGCGCGAAGGAATAGTAAGGAGTAGTATTCCTGTACGTGGGGAGTGGGACGAGCGACGTCCAAGAATTCGTTAATGCTTGCCACGAATGAAAACTTGTATGCTGCCCTGTGCACATACGCACTGGCGGTTGCCATGCCAACGATGTCAACACGAGTCTGAAGTTTCAAACTTGTGTTTTGAACATAATAACCTACAATACTTTATTCACTGAAGTTAACTTCATCCCTTACTTACGGAATCCGTCAATGATTATATTAATGTTATTGTAGTACTTACACTTTCTAGATCCTTTTCGTATTTTTGATGACATTTTCCTTCTCGTTTTTAATTCAGGAACGTGATATACACCTAACAAAATAAAAACACAAACGAACATAGCCTACATATGCATCGGAATGTCAAAATATAACATAGGGGAGTGGGTATAACACGTGACTGCGAAAACAGCTCTGCGCATGTGCACGGGGTAGCATACGAGTTTTCATTTGTAGCAAGCATTAACGAATTCTTGGACGTCACTTGTCCCACCTCTGCTCACCAAACACATAGGGTGATACCACTCCTTACTATTCCTTCGTGATTTAAAGTTACAAAACTCAGATGACAGTGAACCATTAGAGGACAGAAACACTTCAAACCAAAACAGACGACGTAGACTCTTGACAACAAGTAATAGGTCAAACAGACATTCTAGAATCCACACAAATAATACAGATACTGATAAGGGACCCGAAAATAATACAAATAGTCAAACAATTCCAGCAACGTTTTTCCCTTTTGGCATGATACAAACGCCATTTCAAATCATGAGTAACTGGCCGATTAAATTTAGGAATAACAAAGAGGACAGTCGCGCTCATTTTCTGAACGAATTAAAAAGATTCAAAAGGGGATGTAAAATAAGCGATCGCGATATTTTAGAAAATTTGGGCGCACGACTAATTAAAGATGCAAAAGATTGGTGCGAAATAAATAAAAATTCCTGCAGATGTTCATCGGATTTTTTCGAAGATTTTAAAAACGCTTACATCGATGAAAGATTTTCTGAGGAAATTAGGCAAAAAATTAAATTTTGCAATCAAAAAAGGACACAAGACATTCACTAATATTTGACAGAAATCAGAAAACTTTTTACTAAACTTTACCCTGGAAAAAGTCTGCAATGGGAATTGCGTAGAGCTTACGAGAACCTTAGAATAGAATATAAAATGTACATTAAACGTAACGACTTTGGAACTTTTGAGGAACTAGAAGACTTAGGAAAAGAATGGGAAACTGAGCTAGCCTAGTCAAAAATTCGAGGGCAAGTTTTACAAATAACTGAATCTAAAATAGAGGACAAATTAGAATAAAAACGTAATAGCAGTAGTGGGGATAAAAATAGTCCGGAGAATAATATGGACTTAAGAGAAAATAAAAACGGTCAAAAGGATAACCAATACGGAAACCAAAGTCAAAATGATCAAACTAAAAAAAATACAAAAACCGATTCCCATTTCCATCATTTTCATTTCCATTATTACCTTTTTCAAACTAATACCAACAAAATTTCATACTTAACTTCAGACCTAGATTCCCAGCTGGTTTCCAATTAAATTTTCGACCTAGATTTCATCCAAATTACCAACCTAGATTCCAAAACAATAGACAGAGATATCCATTCAATCCCTATAATCAAATGTTACCAATGCTGAATCGAATGACGCTAGACTCAAATCAAGGTCAAAGCAATCCAATGATCGAATTCCCAACAGAAAAAGCGGAAAATAGTTCAGGAATAATAACAAAGATAATAAGCAGAATCCCCAAAAACCAAATTACGATAATAAAAACCAACAACGTAATAATAATTCAAATAAAGATTCCCAAGATAAAATAAATTCCGATCAAAACAAAAAACAGAATTTAAATTCACGCACAAACATTACAACAAACAATAGTAATTGTTATCACTGCGCTTTAACGGGTCATTTTAAAAGAGAATGTCCATATTACACATACAACCAGGGAAACTCCGCCAGAATACTTAAATTCGGATAAAGATGAAATAACGGAAACTCGTTTTCATCTAATGACAAAATTCAAAGGTAGCTTATTTCGAATACTAGTGGATACAGGTGCCACACATTCATACTCTAGCAAGGAATTGCTGGAAAAAATCCAGAATTCCAAATTTTCTATTTTTAAACCCGTCTCGCAAAAATTAATAGTAGCGAACGGTGAAACAGTCGACATAATTGGGCAAGTAGTAATCCCAATTAGAGTCGGAGAACAGACAAAACATGTCATGTTCAAGTTAGTCCCAAAATTAAACTCCGTAGGTATCTTAGGCACAGACATGCTAAAAGCTATCCTATGGAAGCTTAACCAAAATCGCTCCCCACCCCAATAATTGCAAACAAAGCCGAAACTAAACCTGACACTACAACGAAAGAGAATGAAGAAGGTAAAAAGGTAAAGATTAGGAATGATCCATTAAATAAAAAAGAAGAAAATATAAAAATACATATTAAACCGACATTTGGAGGAAAAATTAATTTGAAAAGTACTAGAGACCTTATCAAAAATAACTCAAAGTTAGAAGATAGCGAAATCCCCCTAGTACCTATCAATCCTAACCAAGCCCAAAAAACCGAAAACGCCCAAATTTCAGTAAAAACCCCTACTAAGGATATTTCAAGCCTAATAAGCATTCCAACGAGAAACAAATTCCAACCCCTAGAGAACATCCCCACCCCCGACACTAGCGACGACCCAAGCACCCAAGACTCAGATACATTAGGCAAACCAGGAATTAGGAAGAATTATAAGAAAAATAATGACGGAAAGATTTATTACAATAATAAATACTTTTAGAAGACAAAATAAAAGTCTACCAAGAAAAAGAATATAGGGCGACTCATTTAACGAAACACAAAATTAACGTCCAGGGCCACGATCCCATTAAACAGCGATATTATCACGTGAGCCCAAAAATTAAGGAAATAATTTATCAGACAATCGATAAATTATTAGAACAAGACATAATCGAACCGTCTTGCACTGATTGGTCAAGCCCTATATTGATGATCGAAAAACCGGGTAAAGATTACAGATTCTGTTTAGATTTCAGAAAGGTTAATAATAGTACTAAAAAAGACCTCTACCCGATCCCACTCATGACAGAAATACTGCACACTTTAAGATCGGCAAAAATTATCTACAAAATTGATTTGAAATTAGCTTATTTACAAATTCCATTAGAAGAAAATTCAAAACCAATTTCAACATTCACAGTCCCTGGAAAGGGCATGTATCATTTTAAAAGGATGCCATTTGGTTTAACCAATGCTCCAGCCACTTTCCAGAGACTGATGGACAAAATCATCACTCCAGATTTAAAGGCAAACGTTTTTTGTTATTTAGATGATATTGTAATAGTTACACAAAATTTTGATGATCATTTGAAATAGTTAGGTTTCAAAGTTAACGACAAAGGACTCCAAATAGACGACGAAAAAAATTCAACCAATCCTAGAATTTCCTAAGCCTAAAAACATTAAACAAGTATAGCGCATAGTAGGGATGGCAAGTTGGTACAGAAAATTCATCCACATTTTGCCGCAATAATATAAGCGATAAACAGGTTGCTTAAAAAAGATAAAAAATGGGAGTGGGGATTAGAACAAGATGAGGGTTTCCAAAAAATCAAAGATCACTTAACTACAGCACCAATTTTAACATGCCCAGATTTCACACAACCCTTCCTACTCGAACCCGACGCGAGTAACACGGGGTTAGGAGCCGTACTTATGCAAACAATTGATGGCGTAAATTACGTGATAGCGTACGCGAATAGAAGCCTAAACGGCGCAGAACTTCGGTACTCGGCATCTGAAAAAGAATGCCTGGCGGTAGTTTGGGCCATACGAAAATTTAGGCCATATTTAGAAGGTTACAGCTTTAAAGTAATTACGGACCACTTAGCTTTGAAGTGGCTCCATAACCTAAAAAACCTCACTGGCCGATTAGCCAGATGGGCATTGGAATTACTACAATATGACTACGAAGTCATATATCGTAAAGGTAGTCCAAACCTATTTCCTGATGCCCTCTCGAGATCAGGGGAACCAACGAAAAATATAGCGTTCGTGTTAGCTTGTAGCGTGGAAAAACCAAAAGCGGACGTTAATGACAAAACAGACGACTGGTTTTCTACAAAATTCAGGCAAGTTACAAAAAAACCCGAAGAACACGAAAAATGGCGAATCAGAGATTCGCAACTCTAATTTTACAGAACTGACCCACTTAAATCTACTTTACTACCAGACTCGAACCCCTGTAAATTAGTCGTACCCAAAAAACTTAGAGCTCAAGTCTTACGGGAGAATTACGACGAAACCCAGGCAGGTCATTTGGGACCAGAGGAAACTTACGCGAGAATTTCCGAACATTACTTCTGGCCAGAGGTATATTCGGACGTTATCAATTACGTAAAAAACTGCCAGACTTGTCAAAGAGTAAAACCGGGTAACCAAAGTAAAGCGGGATTGATGGGAAAAAGAATCGTCGAGAAACCATGGACCATGATTGCTGCAGATATCATGGTCCCATTACCGATTTAAAAAAAGAGAAAGAACCAATATTTATTAGTTTTTGTGGATCTTGTCACAAAATGGGTCGAAATAATTCCGATTAAAATAGCAAACGGAACAACAATAGAGTCAGAATTCCATAAACGTGTTATTTCACGTTGGGGAACACCTAGGATTCTTCACGCCGATAATGGCACGGAATTTGTTAATAAAACTCTAAGAGACTTGACAGAAAAATTCAACACCAGGCATACGAAAACGCTAAAATACTACCCCCAAGCAAACCCAACCGAGCGATACAATAGGACAATCAAACAAATAATTAAAACATATTTAGACAACGATCATTCCACCTGGAACGAACACATAGATGATCTACAATTTGCAATTGACACTAGTAAAAATTCATCAACACAATTTACCCCAGCATTCTTAAATTTAGGTCGCGAATTAGAACCAATTCATTCACTCAGAAAGAATGTTGAAAACTATAGCGAAACAGAGTTCCAAAGTGTGGAGAAATGGACAGATAGACTAAGAAGGTTACAAATTATAAAAGAGGAAGTCCAGAAAAATTTAGACAAAGCGAACGAAAGACAGGCTAATAATTATAACTTAAAGAGAAGACGCATCGGGGAACGGAATATATATGATTTTAAATTAGAAAATGCAAATACAGGTAATGGCACCCGGGCGTAGGAAAATATTAGTGAGTTTGAGTAAGGATATTTAGACTTAAAAAAGGGCAAAAGTAGCACTGGATCAATAGAATTAGCGACACAAATGAACTCAAAAAACTATAAACAACACTGTGAACACAACTACTGTAAAGCGACTCTAATAAACAATTCGAAAGAGAACAGTATTTGGCTCCTATTACAAGACAGAAGTAACAGTCTTCTCTGAGAAGAAAGAAAAAGACGATAATACAAAAAGAAATATAAACCTTAGAAAGGAAGTACAAACAGAGGAACGCAGAATTAAAAATACTATAACAGGAAACAAATTGACTGACTTTTTGTTAATAAACCAAATTACATAGTTTCAATAGGATTTACAATTTCAATAATTATTAACTAAATAAAACAACAACAACTGAACTTAAATAAAAACAAACTCAAAGGACAATCGACTCTATAAACAAGAAATCTCCACGAGAATCGACTAAACGGACGGATTTTTCGTTTTTCTTTTCATATTTGTTTCAGAAAGAAGATACCCATGGAGGAGGATGAGAAGCGAAAAGCAACGAGAGAAGAGGAACCTAAAGCACAAGACTAGGGACAATTGAGCACCTCAATGCAAAAGAAAGACTCCGGAGAGTCGAGAGGAAAAGCGAGACAATTATCGTTGCGCTGTCTTGCTCTTCAGGCATTCTGCGCAAGAGTTTCTCTTTCTAACGGTACTTGTCGCGTTTTTCCTCACGGCTCTGCGGAGACTTTCTCTTGCACTTTCAACATCATCAACGTTTTCATCCGCAAGAACATCATCACGAGGCTGATCGGTGTCATCTAAATTTGACTCTGGTATTTCTTTCAGTTTACTGAGCTCTTTCCTACATGAAGCACACATTTTTAGTTCTTCAGATAGTGTAGGAAATTGCGATCGTAAGCCTTCAGAAATACGGCACACAGTGGGGCGAAAAAAATTTCCTGCGGACAAATCAACATTTTTTATTTAACAAACAAAATGAATAAAAAATTAATTTTGTCTTTTCATGGTTGCCATTTCGTTCGAAAATTTTTTATCTGACTTTCAATGGTCAGAATCCGGGAAGCAACGTATTTAAAATGCGGTCTGTGAGTTTTAGCTGCATAACAAACTTTTTCGCATTGTTGTAAACAAATTAGTAAACAAAAGTTATATATTTTCTAGTTGCGATAACGGAGTACTTTTGACTGATATTTTTTTAAGGAAATAGAAGAGAAGAATCTTTACTTGAAATTACAGGAAGTGAAATATGAATTAATTATTGTTTATAAGAATGTAATAAAGAAATTCCTAAATATGCCATTTTCCAATTAAAAGATTTCATTTTTTCTAAGAGAATCAAATGATAGTATCTTGCCAATGGTTGTTCACTGTAATAATTTGCTACTAGACAACAATTGTATATTATTTGAACAAAATTAATAAACAAATGCATCATTTGGCCATTTTTCAGTAGATAAGTTAGTTTCTTTATCAGAGTCAACTACAATTCTTTCACTGATGATCGTTTACTACAGCTGTTGTACTTTTTAGAAACAATAATTCATTATTTAAAAAAAATTAATAAACAAATTTATAATTCCGCCATTTTTCAGTAGGTAAGTTTCGTTTCTTTATCAGAATCAACTACAAATCTTTTACTGATGATCATTTACCATATATGTTGTGCTTTTAAGAAACAATAATTCATTACTTAAACAAAGTTAATAACTAAATGTAAAATTCCGCTATTTATTAGTAGATCAGTTTTGTTTCTTTAGCAGAATCAACCATGACTATCTTCCCAATGGTCTTATGTTATGGATATTCGTTTTTTTATAACAATTCATTATTTAAACAAGTTTGATAAGCAAATTCTTCATTCGACCAATTATCAGTTAAAAATTTTTTTTAGCATAATTAAATGAAATGTTTTACCAGTGGGCCTATTTTTAAATCTTTAATCACTCCTTAAGAATCAAGGAGGAGTGCCTGGGCTTCTGGAAGCACGGGTTTTGCAACTTTCGGAAAATCAGTTCTTAAACTTTGCAAGTAGGGATCTGCAGATACTAATAAGAAATGCAGGATGTCCTCATTCATACGAATCGCTGATGTCTTCCTGGTGTTGTTTTTTCTGCATCTCTTAAAATCTTTGTTTCTCGCTTCTTGAGCCTCTTCCGATAATTGACCAATTGGTACAACAGAAGAGTCAATAATTTTTGCGCCGTGAACTAGAACTTTGTGCATGGATGCAGGCATGAAGTACCAACTGTACTTGTCCACATAAATTTCAACAGTCTCAGTGGGAAATTCATGGAAGCGTTCAGTATGGATAGCTTTGCCGTAAGCCAGAACTTGTCATATAATGTATAAGTTCTTAATTAAATTCACTTCAATACCAGTAATCTCACTTACCTTTAAATAATTTTCAAAAAACTTCCGAGCCGTGCTTCCATCATTTGTGGCACCAAAACCTTGTTTATTTATATCCACGATTAATCTAAGGCTTTTGCGGATTTTAATTTGAATATGTCTCTCTCTTCTCAGCAAATTCTTTCTGCTCTTTTGTTTCAGATGCACACTGTTGGAAGGGCAATCGGTAAGAAATGTGGAGGATGCATTCCATGAATCGAATCCAAGCATGCAAGGTTTGTAATCCACACTGAAATCTATCTACATTTTCTTTGAGTGATGACTTGGCACACTTTTCCATCAAGCATGGTACAAATGAGCTCATATCCAGCAAAATAAGTGTTACCATTCAAGATGATTTTCCGGGCTTCAATCGCTTCATTTGGTTTTTCATATCTCCCAACTCACTTAAGATTTTCTCTTTCGTCTCCTGTTCATAATGAAATAAGACAGACAGACCAGAGCTTGGAGAAGAAGCTCGTAAATTTTACCAAACTTTTGTTACTTCATCTGATGTTTTAATGCAAAGACGTACCATTGACATTAAAAAGAGACTGGACGTTGAAATTGTTGAATTTTTTGATTTATATTGGTATGAATCTATTACAAAAGTGCCATCAAACCGTACTTCACATTCATTTTTAACCTTTTTGTTTCCTCAGGTAGTTCGATACCTTTAATTTTTAATATTCGTTTAGCAGTATGATCAAGTAGTTGTTGAAGTTTAAGAGTAGCACCTCTTTCGCTGACTATTATTGAAGAATTTGGTGGATAGCAATGTTCTATAGTCCTTGTAATCGTTTAGTAGCGGCGTGTATTTCGCGTCTTGTTATGATTCTCCTTCTTGAAAGGATTGAAGTATTTGTGAGTCTATTTTCTTTTATTTTGTTCACCGTTTTTAGGGGCATTGGCCAGTAAAAAACTAGGTTAAAAAATAGCAACGGGTGGGTATGGTAGCTATATTTTTGTGCCGTGGCTATTTCTCAACTTTCGAAAATATAAATCGAAAAATTATACAACAAACCTGCAAAGTGACACAGTTTTGAAATCCTATTTCATAATAAAATACAAGGATGATTAATGCTTGTCTTATACAGTAGATTTTTGTTTTCACTTTTGAGAATTTTTAGTGCTTTGTCACCTAGCGGATGAAATTTGAAACTCATCTCTCTAATGACCGCGGTCTTCATTTGCTTCCTATAATACCCTGACGAGAAACAAATGAAGAATAAGTGACTTCCGAAATTCATATCCGTTGATTTTCAAGCAAGCGTCTTATTGAAATATTTGTTATTTGTCAATAAATGTTATGACACGAAAGCTCATTTACACGAGCATATAGTATCATTACTTTTCGTAAAAGCAATATAATGAAGATGTACCACGTTGTGCTACGGGCGGTGCTTAAGGGCCGGTGTCATAAGCGTACCGGAGTACTCAACGCTTATTTTCATAAATTTAAAATGTCAATCCCACTTTCTAATCTACATAGTCTTATAGCAAAAAACTTAAGCTTTCCTTTAAGACCAAAAAAAGTAACAAAAAAACCTGTCTTATTTCCAAAAAAAGTGAAATTTATTTTTCACCTTCATTTTTAAAGGTCAAATATTTATTTTTTGAGAATATGCGTAGCACTAATCAAAAGGGCGTGAAACCCCCTATCGAAACTGTACTAGATAACAAAATTTTCCATCGCTATTAGAAGAGTTAAAACTCGCCGAAATAGACGATATCCACGAAAATCCCAAAACTTTCACCCCCTCCCCTCGGTCAATACTTAGCCGAATGACAACATTTTTTCTCCCATGAACTACTATCCAATAGCACAACACTTTCCCCTAATTTCCCTACGTTTAACTTAGATCGGACAACTTTGACTTTTTGAGTAGGTACGCTTGAGAAATAAAGCCCCAAATGTAAGAATTTTTTACATTTGAAAAAAAATATTAGGTAAAAACAGACAATATTCGGTAATTTCTGAAGGGTATTTTATTATTCGGAATTTTTTCAAATTCGATAATATTATAAACTGTATGGAATTTGATTATTTGGAAAATTCCCCATTTGGCAATATTATAAACTGTCCGGGAATTTTATTATTTCGGAAATTCTTTCATTTGGGAATTTCTAAATTTAGGGATTTTTTATGCTGGAATTCTATTATTCGAGAATTTTCTATTTCGGATATTTTATAATTCAATACTTTTATGCCGGGTATTTTACTATTCGGGAATTTCATTATTCGGGAATTTTTAAATTCGATAATATTATAAACTCTCTGGAATTTCATTATTCGGGAATTCTCAAATTCGACAATATTATAAACTCTCTGGAATTTCATTATTCGGAAATTTTTCAGCTTGGCAGTGTTATAGACTGTCCGGGAGTTTTATTATTTCGGGAATTTTATTATTAGGAAATTTTAACTTTGGAATTTTATAATTCGGGAATTGGATGTCGGGAATTATATTTTTCGGGAATTTTTATTATTCGGAAATTTTCAAATTTCACGGTATTTCAAAAAAAAAATTTTAATATATTAGGATATTTTCTAATTTGAGAGAATTTTTAAGTCTTTGGGGTATTTGGAGTGATTTAAACGAATTTTCAGATTTTTGCGGTACTTAAAGGGTCTTCGAAGAATTTCAAAGAGTCTCAGTTTCCGCCCCCTTGTATTCCCTTTGTATTCCTTTGTACTCCGAAAAAAAGGAAAGCACAGGTTGTCTCCACAACAATCAGTCTAAACTTGTATCGGTTGCAATTTACGAAACACCGAATATGGGTAGACAGTTGATACGTGCGAGGATCAAGGATCAATTGTACCTGTATCTATATACATAGCAATGGGAGATAGGAAAAGGCTGACTAGTTCAGACGGCTACCACTAGAAAGCGCAGGACGTTTTTCCTCGAAAGTAAGCTCGTTTGAAATAGCTTTAAGAAGGCGACCGAGTAGTGGATCACCACCAGCGGGTGAACGACCCATCAACCGTTCAAGTGGTCTTGCCAGGTCCGACTTCTAGTAGTGCTGCTGTACTACAGGAAAGCGCTGCACACCTTCCGATGAGAAACCAAGGTATTTTTTTTTATTTTACACACGGTGCACGCTATTTCAGCTGCCGTAATTAAAAAACTAGGTACGCCACACAGTGAACCTTTTTTGAAATTCTGTCTTAAAATCGTAGAACTTTGGACCCGAATGACCTAGAGGGATATTTTTTTTTAATTAAAGAAAAAACCTACCCGAATATAGAAAAATTATAGAGAAAGTCAAACAAAAAAATTTTGACCTTGAAAATCTGGGTTGAAGATGGAATTTTTGGTAAAAAAAATTGTTTATTGAATACCAAAAACGCTGAGATTTTATATTTTATGTGCTATATATGTTTTTATATAGATTTTTGCATGCCCAATCCGAATCTGACATGTAAATTGTTGTAAGACAAAATCCAAAATGGCAGAGCCAATATGGCAGACTCAAATTGTAATACGGAAACGATTTGACTAAAATTTGCTACAAGGTGGTTTTTCAGGTCGCTAATTACAAATCCAAGGTCATAATTTAAAAATTCAAAATGGATGATCCAATATGGCGGACCAAAATTGTAAAAGGGAACCGATGTGACTAACATTTGCTACAAGGGGGTTTTTCGGGTCAGTGATTTCAAATCCGGGGTCAAAATTATCAAATCAAAAATGGCGGATACAATATGCCGGACCAAAATTGTTAAAGGAAACCAATGTAACTAAAATTTGCTAAAAGGGGGTTTTTCGGGTCGCTGATATCAAATCCGGGGAAAAATAAAAAATGGCCGATCCAATATGGCGGACCAAAATTGTAAAAGGAAACCGATATGACTAAAATTTGCTACAAGGGGGTTCTCCGGGTCGCTGATTTCAAATCCGGGGTCAAAGTTGAAAAATTCAAAATGGTGGACAAAAATTGTGCAAAAAAAATTGATTTGACAGCTTTTTTGAATTCTGGAATTTTGACTTTGGATTTCAAATTAGCCACCTACAAACCCTCCGATAGGCTATTTTGAGTCAAATAAATTTTGTTCTATAATACCATATTGGATCCGCCGTTTCGAAATTTTCAATTTTGACCACGGATTTTAAATCATCGAACCGAAAAACCCCCTTGTAGCAAATTTTAGTCAAATCGTTTTCTTTTACAATTTTGGTCCGCCATATTTGATCCGCCATTTTGAATTTTTCAATTTTGACCTTGGATTTAAAATAAGAGAGCCAAAAAACCCCCGAGTAGTATTCTTTAGTCAAATCGGTTTCCTTTTACAATGTTGGTCCACCATATTGTATCCGCCATTTTGAATTTTTCAATGTTGACCCTGCATTCGACATCAGCGACCCGAAAAACCCCCTTGTAGCAAATTTTAGTCAAATCGGTTTCCCTTTACAATTTTGGTCCGCCATATTGGTTCCGCCATTTTGGATTTTGTCTTACAATGATTTACATGTCAGATTCGGATTGTGCATGCAAAAATCTATATAAAAACATGTATAGCACATTAAATGCAGAATCTAAGCGTTTTTGGTATTCAATAAACGATTTTTTTTTGCCAAAAATTCCTTCCTCAACACAGATTTTCGGGGTCACAATTTTTTTTTTTGACTTCCTCTATCATTTTTCTATATTCAGAAAGGTTTTTTCTTTAACTAAAAAAAAATATATCCCTCTAGGTCATTCCGATCTAAAGTTCTACGATTTTGAAACAGAATTTCAAAAAAGGTCCACTGTGCGCCATCTCGGCTCTAGAAAACAATTTTTTGGTATTTTTGAATACGCCACCTCGGCTCTGGAAGAATTATTTTATTTTACTCTCGGGTACGCCATCTCGGCTCTGGAAAATTACTGATTCTATTTTTCGGGTACGCCACCTCGGCTCTGAAAAATACAATCCGACATTCATGACTGGGTACGCTATTTCGGCTCCAGTTTCTTGATATTAATCTTGATTTTTGATTTGTGTTCTCTGGCATTTTTATATTTTGAATTGTATTTAAAATGTGTTTCTCCAACTGAATCCTAGTTCGCCATCCAGGCATAGCTTCCCTGGCAAAAATGTACGCTATCCAAGCTGTTTTTCGCCAACCTACCTCGGTGCACGCTGTCTAGGCTGCCGAGTTTGGACCTCGTTTCCCTGTCAAAACTAACCACGACCCTCTTACGGTGTACGCAATGCAAGCCACCGTGCTCCTATAACATTCATAATAAGACTGAAGATTGTGTGGGCATTTGAGTATTATTTACGTCTCTAGGAAACTTGTAAAATCAATTTACAAGTCCAAAGACTGATTCGAGACTGAAACCGATCCAAGACTGACAACTGCGATCAAATTCAATGAACTGCTGTTGATTATATTCTATAAATTTAGTGCTATCTATGAAACCTGTTATATGAGATTCTAGTTGTAAAATAGTTGTATATTTAATAAATAAGTTTCTTATTTCGAAAAATCTGTCTGATTTAATCTGTTTGCATGTCCTGGGTCCATAATTTACAAATTATTCATTTTAAATTGAAACCTTGAACTCTAACAAACTGTTACGTCGCAGGAAAAGGTTCAAATAATATCTTTTCGCGATCACTTTAAAATAAAAATAATAATAATAATGATAACATAAAATTTTCTGTAAACGTGCTACTTAGTGCCTTTTCGAAATTTCAACTCAAAAATTAAGAAGAAGCTTCGAGGAGAAACCGCGGAATCACAGTCAAATCGCAAAAGCTAAGTCATAACTTTTATTGTTAAGAATTTTAAGAGATTTCACGAATTCCACGGTATTTCACGAATTTTTTTTTTTAATTCATTAAGATACTTCCTAATTCAAAAACTTGTATTGTTAGGAATAAATGAATTTCAAGATTGTAAATTTTTGAGATTCAACTATTTTTTGTCTCATCCGGGTGGGGGGGGGGGGGGGTTATACTATTTCTTCCCTAAATTAAACTACGTTAAGACACTTTATCCGTTCATTTTAGTTGAAAGTTCAAACGAATTGAACCTCAGATATTCAAGAAATATAGAATTTCATGAGACATTTGCGGCTTTAGTAAAGCAAAACTTCTTCAAAAATTTTCAGAGATGAAAATTTCGATTATCAGGCCTCTTTTTTTCATACTATGTCTCTATATACTAACGATTTCATACAAAATTTTTAACCGCGTATAGTTAAAAAAAAAAGTCTTATTGGCTCTTGTTTAGAGGTAGGCCTTCAATCGGCAGATGGGAACATATGAACTCCTATCTAATACAACGCTGCTGAAGGCTGGTGCCCTTCTCAGTAAAAATCACCAACCTATTGAGACTCTCGGTTTCCTTTCTCATGTCCTTACCCCTCCCCCCCCTCCCCACCCCAGTAACAGAAGTTTTGGTGGGACTGACGTTACAGCTTGACCCCACCATACGACAAATCACTGCTTAATTCGGACATGATTTCGACTCACAAAACAAGTCTCGCGCATACAGGTGATAGTTGGGAGTACAATATAAACATGAATAATACAAAAAATAAAGTAGCCTTGGAATGGACTGAAACTTGGAATAACGAAAAGCATGCACACATGAGGAAACAAGATATTCTTTGTGTACCTGAGACGAAGAAAAAGGGTTGCGAAGTTACAAACATAGAAAATGGGGTGTTGAAAGGCGGGTTTGAAATATGGTCAGGAGTAGATAGGGAATCACATCGTAGTCAAGGGGTTGGTCTCACTATATGTGAATGAAAAAGCAAGACAACATCTCATAGAGCATAATTTTGTATCACCCAGATTGCTATGGGCTAGAATGAAGGTAGGAATCAGAAGATTATTCATCATAGCGTGCTGCGCACCAGTTGATAGCGATTCGAGAGAAGTTAAGGACGCCTTCTGGGACACTTTAAATGATACAATAAGTACTTGCGACCAAGGTGAAAGAATAATTTTGTTAGGAGATATGAACAGATGGGTCGGCGTCCATCGTCAGGATACAGATACAGGAGGGGTGCTAGGTAATTTTGGGGACCCAACAAGAAAAAATTATAACGTGGAAAAATTAGTGAGCTTATGCTTAGAGAAGGGCCTATTTATTACAAATACCTGGTTTCGACATAAAATGATCCACACTTACACCTAGTGTAAAGGAAATAACCGCAGTATAATTGACTTCGTTATTGCAGATGACAGACTAAGAGAACTAGTTACAGATACAAGAGTCATGAGGGGGGCCAAATGCAATACTGATCATTACCTTTTAGTCTCCAAGATGAAGTGAGGGCGAGGATGGAGAAGAAAGGGAACCAAAGAAACGAAACAAACGCAAATCAAGGTAGAAAATTTACAGAAACCGGAAGTGCAAATAGATTTTCAGAATAAGATGAACGAACGCATAGATAAGGCAATCTGGGAGTCGCTTAAATGCAATAAAGATATAGAGGGCGCGTGGGCTTTATTGCGGGATACCATTGTTGAAACTGCGATTGAAGTGTGTGGTACGGCGAGGGTTGGAAGAAAGTCTGGCGATGCATGGTGAAAGGTTGAAATTTAGGCAGCTCAAAAAGAAAAGAAAGAAGCGCACAAGAAAATGCTGAACATGACAGGTCTTAGCGAGGAGGAGAGAAATAGACTCAAAAATGATTACAGACACAAGAAGAGGAAAATTAAACGACTAGTCAAAGAGAGCAACGAGAAAACCAGAACAGAAGAAGAGAACAAAATAAAAAAATGCTTTGAAGGAATTATGAAACTATTATATGAACAGTTGAAGGAAAGTAAGAGTACAGAGTTTCTCAGCATGAGTTTTTCTGGTTTTATTCTATACATAAAACTAAATTTTTCAGTTTGAAACAAAGCTTGGAAAGAAAACAAACTTGACATTCTGGAAAAGGATTTTTTTGCAAGAGCCGTCGTTATTTTTTTAGTTATAATGAATGTGAACATTACAATCCCTGATATTGATCGTTTGGTTATTTTGATTGTCATTTTTATTGTTGAAGGAGTTTTTTGTGGTCAAAGTATATTGAGGATTCGTTTCAGAATGAATTCCAGATTTGGAAAGATTTGAAGCAGGGTTTTCAAAAAATGACGTTGAAGAGCTCGTAACTGTTGAACAGGATTCTATTCGAGGTCGTTTTGCTTCTTGCAAGATTTCAGCTCCGGAACTGGAATTCAATGGTAGCAAATTAATATCACGAGTGATTAAGTTTCCAATCTTCCTTTTGTTGTTGACCGAATTTTCAACATAGCCTGTAAACAATTATTTGAATTATAAATTAAGCGAAATGAAATATAATTTTATGTAATACAAAAATAGAAGTAATAATTGCATTGATATATAAGAAAATTTGATGTTACCTTCTGCAACAGAACTTGACTTCCAACCCTCGAGCATTTGCTCCTTGGTTAGCAAGCAGAGTGGCTGAAGTTCGGGGAAGACAATGGCATCAGGCAATCTCAAGTATAGAGCAGTTTCTTTCGGAGTGTTCGCAAACTTATTTTTGCCAATGACTTGTGCGGTACATTTACCGTTTTGGTAGTTAAGGAAAAAACGATCAGTCGGAACGTCTTTAGGACGTAAAGCCATATATTTTTTAACTATCTCCATGAAGTTCTCCTCGATGACGAAGGTTCGAGGAACATTATTCTTCGTATTAGGGATTCTGATTATCATAAGAGAGCCTTTATCCTCAATGTCGCTGCATTTAATATTTGGGAGTTCACCTCCCCTGCATCCTCCGGTGATACCAATGACCAGAATGACCTTGAAAAAATGTTTTATTAATTTCCATATTTGATGAATTTGTAGTTATTTTTCCACTTTTTTATTTATCTTTGTATACATTTTCATGCCAGCTGATTTTTGTTTACATTCTTCACAATATTTTTGTTTCTTTGTTATGATTATTTGTATTTTTTATTGTTATTGTTAATAACATATTCCAGGTTATCAAATGATTTGATTTCATTGAACTCATGTACTCCCAATTTGTTATCATGAAATATGATGAAAAGTTTTTATTTTTTAGCACAATTTGGTAATTTGACTTAATTTGAGGTTATCATTGTTAATTGTACTCACCTTTGCTACTAGCCATCGATTGTCAGGAGCTTCGTTGAGAAATGTTCCCACATGTTTGGCCTCAAAAACTTTTGATTCAGTACTCTCGTACCCCTTGGATTTTTTCTTCAAAAATGCATTTAAAAGGTAGTAGCTTCCGATGTTAACCTTACTTTTATTTTCAATGACTGCTTTAAGCATCGAAAAGGGGCTCCATAGGGTTGATGGCTGATAATCTTCAGCAAGTTTTTTGAAGTATGCAAGTAAAACATTTTCCGGCAATAAATCCGTTTTTACGGATTTTTGCCATTCAAGAAATTTCTGATATGCTGCTTCATAGCGATCACGCGATTTATCAGGCAGCAATTCATTTGTGACATCTTTCGCGGCTTTTTCTATGTCCGAAGGCAAACCAAAAGAGTCGTTGCACTGCACATTATTTGAGTCTATTTTGCACTTTATTTTCGAAGAAAATGCTGTTTTTTTTCAACCTTTTACTATGTTCACAGACGCGCTCCATTACGATCGAAGTAGATTGAAGTTTGCTTCAAGACAAGTCTCGCGATTATCGATAAATTATGATGATCGAGAATCGATTTTATTAACTAATTGAATAGCTTTTGATAAATAACTAAATACACTTATGTTAGTAAATAATTATCTTTTAAGTTATAAAAAAAAATAAAGTTTTATATAATGCAACTGGTATTATTGTTTGGCCCTCAGCGTGCAGACATCTTGGATTCCCATCACCCTAGCTGAAATACCTACAGTGGGACTCCGATATCGTGTCGAATGTCGAAAATCGAACGGACCTCTTTTTCTAATGTGTGGAGATAGAAAGAGAGGTTCGTTCGACTTTCGACTTCCAAACAGCATCGGAGTCCCACTGCTAATGCGCGAGTGAACAAAGAAACAGCGCCATTTGCATTTATCTGTCACTTTCTTCCCTAGAGTAGAAAATTTGCATTGATCTGTCACTTTCTTCCCTAGGGTTGAAAATTCGATTTTCGACCCGCTCCACAGGCATCGAAAGTCGAATTTTGGATTGAGGTATGATGAAAAAATATTTTTGATCAAAATTATTCTTTGTTTATTTCCTTGCAAACAGTTTTCAAACATTTTTTATATTATTCTGCGTTCAAATTTTTTTTATTTAAAAAAATTGTTAGTTTTAATTAAAATTAAAGCATACATTACACGAATGACATTTTTTGTTAACGCAGAAAAAATAATGCTGGAGTGTGTTAGGTACCCAGCTTATAAGCGATATAATAACAATAATACTCCCTATATAATCATTACATATGTAGAATAATCAATATGATGTAATTGCGCATGTGCTTCTTGTAGCTTGTATTACTAGTAGAAGGCTCTAGAAGCCTGGAAGCTCTAATCGATAAACCACCCCTTTTGGGCGGCGACGAGTTAGTCTCGTCCATCCGTCTTGTCAATCAGTAGTCTCTCTCGACGTTTATTGTAATCATTGAATAAATACTACATAAAATTATACTATATCTGATTCCGAAGTGTTTAGAATCAGTGGCGATCCTGACCCATAACATTTTTTGGCGATCCTGCCAGGATAGTGACAAAACGACTGGGCTTCTACGGTTGCCAAGAAGTCAAAACTGCACTATCTTTGAGACGAATCTGGAAGGATTTTTACAAAAATCTAAAAGAGAAGAAAAATATTGGAAAAAAGGAACCAAGGATTTCTACGGAAACCCGAAAGAAGGAAAGATTTCTACGGAAATCAAAGAAGACAAAAAGGAACTCTAAGGAGTTCGACAAAGAATTCTACGGAATTCTGAAAGGTAAAAGAGAGGAGAAACTATAGCAAAATAAGAATTCAGAAAGACGAGAGAGAGTTCCACGGAACTCGCGACGAACTCCGGATCTACCCACGGGCGACCCGAAAACCCAAAGAAGAAAGAAATTTTGAAGAAGAAAAATACAGCAAAGAAAACTTCAAAAAGGAAAAGTATTATTCATTGTTTGGTAATGTGTGAACCAAGTAGGGCACTATACTACGGAAAAAAACTAAATAAGAAATTCTACTAAAGTATTTATTGGGAACGTCATATAGACGGTAAAGCCTAGAGCAACCTAATCAGTGGTTTAAGACTCAGAAGCAGAAGCAACAACGAGGTAGCAGTGATCAACGTAGAATCACAGCGCAGCCAACGCCCAAGTATTGATCTCTTTGGACGCCTACGGTCTCCGAAGAAAAGGGGTAAAACAAAAAGAAGATATTGTAAGTAAAGAAGATTTAAAATTAAGAAGCGCCAATTATGAGTTTATAAACATTGTACGGATTAATTGATTTGACCTTCAAATTTATAACATTTTAATGCTATAAATTCTGTGTTCAAACTATTTTAATCCTCAGGCTTGCGACGGTAAACACGCTTACGGTGCTCCCTGGCCTCCGTGTTCCTCAATAAACAATTAACTACTTCAAGTTTATTTGCACATGGGTCCAGCCCTGTCAGATAATCTTATTGTTTAAACGGGAAAAATTGTCGCGAAATTCAACAAGAAAATCAGTCAGCAGAAAGGAAATTCGGAAAGAAAATTTTAGGAAAAATTAGGTAAAGAAAATTTAGGCATTGAGTATTATAGGATTTAAATAAAAAACTGGCATTTGAAAATTATCGAGAAAATAAAAATTACGCTACTGAGACAGACTCATCCGCGGACTCAGACTCGACGGACATTATCGATCAAATCAATAACCCTTTCCTAACAGCAGAAAATATGTCCCCAACTTCCTCCCCAACTAGATTCCAATCTCCAACCCTAATGACCACAGAAGAATTACTTGAAGTACTGATTGCTAGAATGGACGGAGTGGATTCCACATTGCATCAGATAATAACTAATGTGAACTTATTAGTCGGAGAGAATGAAAGGAGAATGTTAGAGATACAGAAAATAGGAAAAGCGGTAGGACTGAAGGGAGAAATAGTGACCGATAACCCCGATATAACAAGCGATGAGAGCGAGGGAAAAGAGAAAAGGCGCGTACCGTGTGACACTAACCCAGTTCATGTAATCGATAGGTCAGTTAACCCTCCAACCGTACCACCCTCCGGTTCAATCGATTTACTGACGGCCAAGGAAATAATTAGAAATATAAAAGAAATAAACGGCTACGACGATATCGGTATAGAAGACTTTATAAAATCCGTAAAAAGAGGACAGAAAAGATGTAGTCAACCCATGGACATAGGAAGGTAGGGGACTAGGCATGTCGTTGCGGGGTTGAGTAATTAAGAGGGGAAGGCCGCCATCTTAGCATGTAACAAATATATATAGATATAGATATATACTGTGTATTTTCAATCGTGCGAAGTACGAAAGTTATTGTATACATATTGCTTTTTTTTACAAGTTTTAATTTATTTTCTCTTGTTGAACTGTAAGAAGTTGACAAGAGGAAGAATAGTGAATTGTGTAGTTCCTGTTTGCAATAATTATACAGGAAGAAGGAGTAAGAAGAAAGCTTTGAAGGTTACGTTTCACATGTAAGTAAAAAATAATTCATTTTTTTAATTAAATAAACCTAAATATATGTTAAATATAAATAAACAGGTAAAAGCAACTTAATAAACTCAATGAAACCGTGCGACATTATCGTATAAAGGCTTTAAGTTATACATAACGTATCAAACTTAGTGAAGCTTGATAGGTTATGATAGGTCATGAACTGAGAAGTTCCTACTTGCTTTCTTTAAGATTTGTTTATTATGTTATGCTATAATTTTTTAAAGGTTTCCGAAAAATCCAGTTAAAAAACAGGAATGGGCGGATAGAATCGGAGTACATGCAGGAGCTTTGACGAGACACTCGAGGATTTGCTCATGCCATTTTCCAGAAGAAATGATTGGTAGAACTTCCGTCAGCTGTGTGAGACTTCGAGATAATGCTGTGTCAGACAACTCTACGGGAAAATTATTCTGTTTAAAGGGCAGTAATTACCAAATTCACTGCAATCAGAATTGTAAATTTGATGTATGACACGTAAGATGTGTATATAATGTATATTAAAAGAATTATATTCCGGAAAAAAGTTATTTTTCTTTATCCTTCAATAGTTGTATACTAATTATTACTTACTAATTTTCGTACTTAATTTTTTATTTTTATAAACACTTTATATTATTTTCTATATATATAATTAATTTATATATATATATATATATATATATATTTATTTATTACTTTATAAATTTTAGAGTATTTTTAAAAATGCAAAAGAAGTTTCAAGAGCTTTAAAAAGTTGCAAGGGAATTTAAAAGATTATAAACAATTTAAAATATTTCAGGGTATTTTAAAAGATCCTAAGGAATTTGTAATGGCTTTCAATAATTTGAAGAAATTCCACAGGATTTTAGAGATTAAAGGATATTTTTAAAACTTTCAAGGAATTAAAAAGAGGTTTGAAAAGTTTTAAGGAATTTCTAAAGATTTTAAATATCTCACGGTATTTTAAAATATTCCAAGGCATTTTCAAGAGATTAAAACATTTCCAAGAAATTTTCAACGATTTCAAACATTTTAAGGGATTTACGCAATTTTTAATGGGGGCTTAAAGAGTTCACTAGAACTTTGAAAGATATAGATTGTGAAAAGATTTTGTAGTACCTATACCTACTTTATTTTTTATTTTTGTAAACACTTTCTATTATTTTTCATATTTCATTCAAATAAATTATTTATGAATGAATAAGGTACACATTTCAAGTGCAGACTATTAAAAATAAATACTCTTGACAAAATTTAAAGATGAAACATTTTAAAGCAAGTTGAAAATGTGACAACTGGAGACTGAAGTTATTATCCAATATAAAATTGGAACAGTTACCAAATATACAGTACTTTTCAAACAAGTATTAGAAGATAAACACATTTTAGTTGAAATGTACAAAATTAAATACTCAATTAAGAAATGGAATATTCCTTATATTTTTGAATTAAAAATTCAAATATATTGTACAAAGTTCATGTTTTTCTCAAAAATTCAATCATTTGGTAGAAAATTGTTTTTTTTTATTTGAGAATTAGTTTTTTCAAATGAAAAACTGCTTCGTCATGTTTCTGTTTTGAAATTCCCGCCAAAAGTTACATGGTAAGATGGTAGACTCCCCCTTGTAACTTATACTCAACCCCCTCGCCCTAGTTTGGGAGGACGTGCCTTGTCCCCTACCTTCCTATGTCCATGAGTCAACCCGACCTTTTAATGGACTTTATCATAGCCGAGAAAATAAAGGGTAACGCCGAAAAAGCAATTAGGTATATATAAATTGATTAGCATGTCGAACTCGAAAGTTCATTGCCTCACTACCCGATTCGGGTAGTGTTTCTAGGTGGATAAATACTATCAGTGTGGGTCCACCACACCCACGACGGGTCAACAACACGCAGTATTCCCCGAACGGTCACCCATCCAAGTACTAACCGCGCCCAACACTGCTTAACTTCAGTGATCTAACGGGAACTGGTGTTTTCAGCGTAATGTTCTGTCTCAGCAATAAGAAGCAAATTAGAAAACGTTAAACAAGGACAAACGGAATCAGTACAAAATTTTAATTTAAGATTCCGACAGAAGCTATTAAAAATTTTAAAACGCCAACAACAGTTAAAACAATACAATCATTTTTAGGACTAGTTGGATATTATAGAAAGTTTATAAAAAACTTCTCTACCATAGCCAAGCCTTTGACCAACTTAATGCGAAAGGATACAATATTTGATTGGACACCTAGATGCCAAGAAAGCTTTGAAAAATTAAAGGAACTTTTATGCAAAGCACCAGTACTACGATTTCCAAATTTTAAAGAAGAATTTACTCTTACAACAGACGCCTCGAATCAAGGATTAGGAGCAGTATTATCACAAAATGGACATCCATGTTTATTTATCTCAAGAACATTAAATAAAGTAGAAGAAAATTATAGCACAGCCGAAAAAGAATTATTAGCAATTGTTTGGGCTTGCAAAAGATTGCGTCAATATCTATTAGGAACCAAATTCAAAATACAAACCGATCATAAAGCTTTAGTTTGGCTACATAATGTAAAAAACCCTAGCTCAAGATTACTTCGATGGAGATTAAGACTCGAAGAGTATAAGTATGAAATAGTATATGTAAAGGGAAAAGAAAACAAAGCAGCTGATTTTCTTCCGAGACTTTTCTCACTTCAGGGCCAAGAAATCGATAATGATTCAGATACAACTGTGCCATTAGACAGTAGTGACTCTGATAATGAAAGTGATAATAAAGAACCTATGCTGAAAACCCCCGTAATTACCGAACAAAGAGTATTAGGAAATAAGGAAAAGGTAAAAATCAAGGAACCATCAGAAGAAGAAGAAGAAGAAGAAGAAGAAGAAGAAGAAGAAGAGGAGGAAGAAAAGGAAGAAGAAGAGGAAGAAGAAGATAATCAACTGTATAAAGGATTTTTAGAATGGAAAGAAAACCCAGTAACGAATAATAAAGTTAAAATTAAACCAAACGCTGAAGGAAAACTGTGGAAATCAATAAATAAAGCAGGCATGCCCGATTATAATGAAGAAAATTGGATACGTTATTTAGGATTATTAATAACAGAATTTAGAGATAGAGGATTAACAATAGTAAGATTAATTTTTGGCGACCCAACCTTTACACCAATCGAAAAGGAAACTCTTTTGGAAAAATGACAATACATATCTAATTATTACCCTGAAATAGGATTTCATATATGTTTTAATAAAACCAGAGAATTAACTAAAGAAGAAAAGAAAACCATCATTGAAGAAGCTCACGCTAACCACCTTGGAGAGAAAAATACAATACAAAAAGCAAGAGAAATTGGTGAATGGAAGAATATGGATGAAGAAATTAGGAAATATGTAAAAGCATGCCCTATTTGTCAATTGCAAAAGACAACAAGAATTACTACTCAAGCACAATCAATCATTCCAGACACACCCAGATAGCAAGCGTGCGACGCACGTTACTCGCACTGCATGCGAGGCACGTCATGCGTGCCGAAACGCAGCGTTATCGCTCGCACTTCGTGCAGGCACATATGTGCGAGGCATATGAGTCGCATATCGTGATAGGTGAATTATTGAACAAAAATAATATAAATTATTAATACTGTAAAACTACCACGAATTTCAAACATTTTCCTAATATCAAAAAGATGTAAAATATAAATTTTAATTTTAGAAACATATTTGTATATTTATTGGACCGACAATTTATAAATTACTAAAAAGAAACAAATCTTTGCAAGTTCGATATTAGACAACTATGTGTTTGTTATTTTCATTATTTAAACAGATTATCTTAAATTTATTTTACCCTGCTCATTCTATATTTACGGATCAGGGTTTAAATAAAAGCATTTCCAAGTTACCGCCTGATCACGTGGCAAGAAACATCCATACAACATGGTGTTCCTTTCGGTTACAGTGGTGAGGCTAGGTCGTTTATCGATTCGTTATTGAATGTTGACAATTTGCAGTCTTCTTGTTCGTGGGCACTTATATATATTTCATAATTTATATGTACGTACAATTTATTTCGGAGTGCAAACGGTTTTCCTGTTCAGTTTATTTTATATTTCATTTGATATTTTGATACTCATATTTTCTAATGTATCGATTGGATCATTTTGACTCGGAATGTATTTTTTTTAAGTGAAAAGAGAGAAATGATTTTTAAACATTGCTATATGTTTATCCAAACCTGTATAGCAAATAAGACAACACTTTATTTCATAATTGACATAAATCCAGTCAGAGTTACGTGAAATTCTGAAAATATTGATTAAATAGTGACACCTAACCTCAATTTCTGGTGCGGTAAACAAAACACCGCCGTAGATTGCACTTTTCAAAATCAAAATAAGTAGAAAATATACATTGAACATACTGAAAAATTTCCCTACTATGCATTCTCCCGATTATAGTAGAGAACGCGCAGTTTTCGAAATTATGAAGAGATTCAAGACAAGGTAGATAAAGAATATTTTGTTTTTTCCCATTCCTCCCGCGACAAAATTTTTGTTTCAAAACGCTTTCGCACGAAACTTTTTTTGTTCATCCTGTTACCTGCCTTTTATTCAACAATCTACATTTAAATATTATACATATATATATACCGTTCGCAAGAACCTGCAACGTGTACTCGCACTATACTAGCACGACGTGATATCCGCACGACGTGCGACGCACCTGTCACGCATATGAGGACGCATCTGCGTTATCGCTTGCGTGCACGCCGTGCGACAAAACCCGCACGCGTGCGACGCATGTGCGTCGCACTATGCGCGCATATTGCTATCTGGGCACCTACTAACCCTAACGAAAACATCGCATTAGATGTTTTTGGTCCGTTGCCAGAAACGAAACTAGGTAATAAATATATTTTAAGTATTCAAGACAGATTAACAAGGTATACGGTTTTAATACCTATGAAAAATGAAACCGCAGAAACCATAATTGAAAGTATGATTGATCATTATATATATACATTCGGAGACCCTAAAACAATACTCACTGATCAAGGAACAAACTTTTTATCGGAATTAATGCAACAATTTGAAGATGCATTAAATATCAAGCATATAAACACAACATATTTCCACCCACAAGCAAATGGTAATATAGAAAGAATGCATTCCACTTTAAAAAATCTCATTAAAACATCAATGGAAGACAATGGTAAAGAATGGGATGAAAATTTGAAATTCATTACATCTGTAATTAATACAATGAAAAATGCAAGTACAGGCTTCTCACCCTTCGAGATGACTTTCGGAAGAGATCCTAATATTCCATCAGCAATACCAAGATCACCAACGCTTACTTATGCAGAATTGGTAAGAAAATGGAAGGCTAAACATGATAATATCATTAAAAAAACTAAAGAAAGAATACAAATTGAACAAGAAAAAACTAAGAAACGTCTGGATAAAAATATATTCAAGAGTCACCCGGTTTATAAAATAGGCGATCAAGTAAAATGGAAAAATAACACAAAACAAAATAAATTAGACCCAAGCTGGAAAGGTCCGGGAATGGTTTCAAAAATTATAAAAAATAATAATTTAAAAATTAAGTTTGAAGGTAAAACGCTTCAAATTCACATCGATCAAGTAATGCCGTTCTATGTTCCAGAAAATGATGATACTGATACTATGGATGTTAATGATAACGACACAAGCAAACTATAATCTACGAGAAGTTTATGGAAACTTCTATCTGGAGGAAATCAGCAAAGCATATCTATACCACGAGGAATGGAAACTAATGATAGGAATAAATTTAACCACAAATGAAAATAGCTTTCACGATTTGGAACGAGTAATTGATTTAGTGGAACAAACATGTGAAAATGAATGTATAGCAAAGAACGAAACAAGATTAGTAAGACATAGAATTAACAAATTATTAACTAAAACTACAATTTTGCACAAATTACTAGGAAAACAAAGACATAAAAGAGGACTAGCTAATTCCATAGGTGATATTTCAAAAACCCTTTTTGGAACCCTGACGGAATCGGACTTGAACGAAATAAATACAGAATTCGACAAATTATATAATAATAATGAAAGAATAATCTCCGTTTTGAAAAGCAAAACGAAGATCTTCAAAGTAATGTTAGATACAGACCGTGAAGTGGTAAATAGGATTGCACTGGGATCTCAAATAATTAAAGGCAATACGAAAGATAATTTTATTAATACTAAATTAATTTTAATAAATATCTTAATTGACGAACTAAACGAAAATATAAATATAGCAATAGATGCTATCAATAATGGTAGATATGGAATTATACATCCACAGATTCTAACACTCGAAATTTAAAAAAATACTTTAGACGAATTTGAAATGCAACATAGAACAAAATACCATTTCAGAGAAGACTACCAAAAAATTCTCGATATCAGTTCAATCGCAATAGCAGTAGTAAATGGATTACTAAGCTACATAGTTAATATCCCGATTATTGAAAGCGAAGAAGGAACTGTCAAAAGAATAATCCCTATACCAAACAAATTTGGTAAAATATTCCTTTCCATAATTCCTAACCATGACTTGATTATCGACTTCTAGGACAGCTACGTACCGACTGACAAGGAGACAATTAACAAATTTAAACAAATAAATATACATTTAATATGCAAAAGAAATCAGCCAAATTAAAAAATTTACGAAACAAATACGTGTGAAGCAAGTTTGCTAAGAAGGTATGCAGGAGCGGCTTGCTCACAGTCCCCTTATTTGCTACAGAAGGTGACGTATACACCGGTAATAGGAGGCTATATTATAATTCCGACAACAGACATAAACCTAGATGTAGTATGTGGAGAAAAAATCAAACCGATCCAAATCAAAGTTGCCACATTGGTCACCGGCGAAAATTGTGAAATATATAGCAACCATGATAAACTTTATTTATCAAAAAACTTAAATATGACTAAAACCATTATTGTCAACGAAACTTACGACATGCAACAGAATTTAGGAAACCTAGATAGTTTAGAGAATAAATTAGCTCTAATGTCAAAACAAATTGATGTGGATATACTTAGGAACAACATCCGGGATATGCTTAATAATATGCCTACTCATAAAAAACCAAAAGGTTGGACTGAAACTGCTTCGGAATGGTTACAGCGTTTAGGCTATACAGCGATAGGATCAATAATCATATACGCGCTTTTTAAGTGTGGAGTGCTAAGATATATAACTAAATGTATACCTAAGAAAATTATCCTTTTTTGTATAAAGAATAAAGTGGAGAATCAGCCTAATGTCGTAACTTATACAACAGGTGCAGAAGCAGTACAACCAAGAGCGTCTTTATTGCGAACAGTAAATACGAAAAAGATTCAATTATAATTTCGGGGACGAAATAATGTCTAAAGAGGGGGGTGTTAGGTACCCAGCTTATAAGCGATATAATAACAATAATACTCCCTATATAATCATTATATATGTGGAATAATCAATATGATGTAATTGCGCATGTGCTTCTTGTAGCTTGTATTACTAGTAGAAGGCTCTGGAAGCCTGGAAGCTCTAATCGATAAACCACCCCTTTTGGGCGGCGGCGAGTTAGTCTCGTCCATCTCGACTTGTCAATCAGTAGTCTCTCTCGACGTTTATTGTAATCATTGAATAAATACTGAATAAAATTATACTATATCTGATTCCGAAGTGTTTAGAATCAGTGGCGATCCTGACCCATAACAAGTGTATAAACATTTTTTTACACGCATAAACGACATCGAAATCGTTTCTCCGATAAAAATTTCCCTCAAAATTGATTTTTCTGGAGAAAATGTTTCGCAATACCTTGAATGGTGTATAGACAACTAATGGCAATGCAACATTGTTTGAATAACTTTTATTTCAGTAAGTTAAGACAAATGTGGCACTGGGAAATTTGTTTGAAAATAATTTTCAATTGTGAATTTTGCCTAAGCAGTGGAACAATACTTGCACAGAAACTAGATAACATTTTATGACCGATAAAAAAATTAGCTTTTGTGGTAACGCATTTACTTGAGAATTTTTTTCTTTTGATTAATTTTTCCGTTCCTATCATTTTGAATCCTCCTGTGCACTTGTAAAATTGGCTCATATAAAATACATCAACATAAACCTGCAGATAATAGGAGACTGTTTTCACAGTTAGCGGATAGCTAGCGGATACCGCCACTTATTCCTTTACATCTGAAAACCCGGTTTATAGATAAATAAACATTTATTTTTCAGCCTGCTGGCCTTAAAAAATTGTCTTACTTACACTTCCATTTTTACAGATTTTTCTTAAAACTAACCCTTAAAGACTAACATCCATCCATTCCTTATCTCTAAGTCGCACGCTTTCATCGCCTTGCCTTCCTCGCTTCGCCTCGCGTCGCACGCATGTCCCTATTTTTTTGCATTGCCTCGCTTGCCAACCTCTGGTTTCGCTATAAAACCCAATACTTATCTACTATTTACAATATTTACATATTACTTATATCTACTTTCTCTCCTATTTACAATCTTTTCGTCTCCATTCCTCTTCCTCCTTCCTTCTCTCCATCTCCATCTTACCCAACACTCCCTTCACCCATGCTACTGCCCTTTGTCCCCCCTTTTCATGCAACAATACCTCCATGCTTATCTCACTTCTTTCCACCTACAGGCACTCGTCCAACCAGTGCTCCTCTCTTGCATCCCCCTTTTCACACAGTTCACACATCCTCTTCTCCCGTGAGAGCCAGAACCTATTGAAACCCTCCATGCACCCACACCTCATCCTCGCTATAAGCTCCTGACTTCATTTCTCTCCTTTCTCGCATAAATATTGCGCTCTTGTCCTTAGCATAATCCACACATAGTTCCCGTTAAACCTTGACTCTCTTACTCTCTCTTCCCCCTCTGTCTTCTCTCTCTCCATGCCATTTTGCTTAACCAAGTCATGAACCTTCCTTCCTTCCTCGTGCATCCTTCTCACTTCATCCATCTGCGGTCCATTCATTCTAAAATACCTTTCCCTCTCAGCCTCCATCTTCCCACCCCCTCTCCTGTTCTCCTTCTCCCACCAACACTCCCTAACCAGCCTACTTCCCCCCTCTTCCAAAAATTTCTCCTCATATTTACACGCACTGCGTCCTGCTAGAATCCCTACACTCGTTCTCCCCGTCTCCCTCCTGACAATATACTTAGGCGTGTTCCTTGCCAACCTTAGGGTCCACTTTACATACCTCTTCTGCGTTCTATTTACCTCTTCACTTTTCTTCCATCCCCACACCTCCACTCCATACAATAGCACACACATCACTAGTGAATCAAACAGCTTCATTCTCCGTCCAAAATCATCTGCAAATAGCTTCTTTCCCAACCCCCACACCTGCCTCATCACCACATTTGCTCTCCTCACTCTCTCTTTTATGTGACCATCCACTCCCTCATTCCTCCGAAACACGAAGCCCAAGTACACAAACTCTTTCACCTCCTGCACCTCCTTTCCCTTCCACTTCCACTCTCCTCCCTTATCCCTTCCCTCTCCTTTTCTGAACACCATAACCTTGGACTTTTCCGCATTCAACTCTAACCCCTTCTTATCCAGGTACCTTCTCAACCTCTTCATCATCTCCTTTAAGGCCTCCTCGCTATTTGCCAGCAACACTATGTCATCTGCATACGCTAGTGACCAAATTCTAACCCCTCCTATCCTGACTCCTCCTACCACCCCAGCCTCCAGCTTACGTTCCATATCCGCAATTAAAATCGCAAACAGCGTTAAGCTCAGAGGACACCCCTGCCTTAACCCCCTATCCATCCAGAATCCCTCCGAAATCCTCTCCCCTCCTCTTACCTTCTCTTTGATCTCCTCATATATCTCCCTTACCCTCTCAATTAGGCCTTTTTTGCTCCCCTATCCTCCATCGCCTCCCACAACCTCCCCCTATCCACCGACGGAAACGCGCCTTTGAGATTCACAAAAAACGCGTACACTCTCTTCCCCTTCTTCGCTGATTCTCTATCCACCACGTGCTGCAGAACGTAGATATTGTCGATAGTACTCCTACCCGCCCTAAATCCCGCCTGCGTCTCCGGCAATATTCCTTTCCCCTCGACATCCTTCCGCAGTCTCTCTGCCACCACCATCGCGTATACTTTATACGCCGTATTCATTAGCGTAATCCCTCTATAATTTTCCTGCCTATCTCTATCTCCTTTCTTATACAGTGGCACTATTAACCCTTCTCTCCACCCTCCTGGGAATCCCTCGCCCCTCCATACTTTCTTCACTACCTCCTTCAGCCTCTCCCTAACCTCTTGGGTACTAAATAGCCATGCTTCGTTCTCCACCCCACCCAACCCTGCTGCTTTTGACTTTTTCAACTTCCTTATCTGCTTCTCTATCTCTTCGTCATTACACTCCTCCATCTCTGCCTCCCCCGTTCTTCTACTTCCCCCGCCCGTCTTCCTTGAATCTGAGCCCTGGAATGATTCTTTGAAAAATTCCGTCCATTCCTCACTTCCTATCTTCTCGCTGCCCCCCACCCTCCGCTTCCTAAACCTATTTATTATCTTCCAGACGTCCCCCTCTGTCTTAACATTTGCTAACTCCTCTTCCAGCTCTTTCTCCTTTTCCTGTTCTTTCTTCTTACACATCACACTAAACCCCTTCCTCATTTCTACGTATTCCTCCCTCCTCGCATTACCCTCTTTCCACTTCTTGTACTTCCGCTTCACCTTCCTTTTTCATCTTTTTACATTCTTAGTCCCACCACAGCTTCACCATTCCTTTCTTCTTCTTTCTAAATACCTTCTTTTGCACACACCCTTTCACCTTCTCTTTCACATCCTCCCATATCTCTTCCATCGACTCCCCTCCAAAGCGTACCTTTCCTAGCTCCTCTTGATACTTCTCCACCGCCTCCTTCGTCCAAGTCACCCTCTCCCCTATCGAGACTTCTTCCCCGCCTTGTCTTCCGCCACCCTCACCTCTTATCCATAGACTCAATGGCTGATGGTCTGATTCCACCCTCCCCTCTACTGCGAATTTTCCCGTCTCCTAATTACAAAATGGCGGTAATTAAGGGGCGTGGACTAATTAAAAAATGGTGACCATTAAGGGGTGTGACCTAATTACAAAATGGTGGTCATTAAGGGGTGTGGCCTAATTACAAAGTGGCGATTATCCGTATTGATTGAATGTATGATTCTGAGTTGGAAAAGGGGAGTGGGCCCCACCCCCTCCCAGCGAATGAAAATATCGAAGTTAAAAAATGGGAGGGGGCCCCACCCCCTCCCTGTGATGATTCTTCAATTAAAATTTTTCGTCTCGAATAGGGAGGGGGTCCCACCCCCTCCCTGTTATTCTAATATTAAAGGACAATTAGGAAAAGGAGGCAACTAATTAAAACGCAAATTAATTATTCTTATCTTATTCTCTATCTATCTAGGTTGAAAAAAGGCTTGTTAAAATAACAACAAAGTAATAATTACTTAAAGGTATGTATGATATTTAATTCACTAATTAAACTATTCTATGTGACGGGTAGTAAATATACACATTTTTTTCGAAATTATAATTCCATATCTGTTTTTATTGAATTTCCAACAAAATACATTTAATTATGAACGTGTAGAAAAAATAAGTTCAACTTCGCCAACAATGTATGAAAGTAAGATGGTTGTCAGTTCCATAAACACGATTTCGAAATATAATTCAACGAATTGTTTATCAAGTTTTGTTTGAACCTGACTTTTCAAGTATTCAGATTTAAACTTTATTATTTGACAGATTAACTCCTCATTTGGTGAGTTTACATTTTCCGAGACTAAATAACTGACAATCGTTTCTATTAGGAAATCTTTACATCCTTCTATGTTTTTCACTAATCGTTGAATTCTTCTGAACCTTTCATCTACGCACACAATAGCATTTTTCAATCCTTCGAAACTTGACTTCTGTAGAACTATTTCC
>CAKNXH010062593.1:131473-149745 GCA_932178445.1 Andricus quercusramuli
ATGCAGATCCCATCGAAACCTATTCAACCAGATTTTACAAAAAATAATCTCTACGCTGAGGCATACCACTCACTGTTCACTGGATGTGGTATTCATTTCCTCAATGAAGGAAATAATATAGATCGTGATGATTATGCACACGGATTCTGCCTTTTTGCATTTGATCTTACACCAGATTTGTCAGCACACTGCTACTCACATTGGAATCTTGTAAAGCATGGGTCTTTGAGAATTGAGGTTCGTCTCGAGGAAGCACTTGCACACACTACCAATTGTCTAGTTTACGCCGAGTACGACAATGTCTTGGAAATTGACGGTGCAAGGCAAGTTATTGCAGACTATAGCAATTGATTTGACACACCAAAGGATTCGACCATTTTTATCATGTATGGAATCCAGTTTTGTAACAAAAGACGCGTCTCTCAACCGGTATGAACACGTCAATACATGACTCTACACGCCCACATCCACACCTGTCAACGGTCCCCATTTATACAAAAGACGCACGTCTAGGCTTGTTTAAACAGGTCGAAACTTGAAAAATGCACACACTCAAACACACACCTGCCAACGGATTTTTCGTGTGGAAGGGGAAAGCTGGTATATCTACAACATATATAAGCCGGCAGTCTTCAGACGTAACCCAGTACTGGTAAAGAACATGAGCATCGTCTTACATCGTTCTACTCTTAGAGTTTTTCGTCGCAGTCCTCGTCCTCGTTGTGTAATCTGCAATATGATTGACTATGTAATCGAAATTCAAGGTTTTCGGGATCTTGATGACAGTTTTCTACCAAAGGAGGTAGCTATCATCACACTGGATCACAAGTTTGTCGCTCACTGGATCGCAGCACCACCTCATCCCTTTTGCGAAGGAGACATTTCCATGAAGTTTCTCTACTCTAATCTGCGAGATGTAGCTAAATCTGCAGCAACTATTTACACACGTGGGCGTGAAAAAGCGAAACTACTACAAAAAATAATGAGTAGACAAATTATTAACCTGGAAGAACTGACATGTCCTACATTCAAACAACTACCAGACAAACGAGAATATTGTTTTCACCATGGAATCAAAAAGAAGGAGGATTACGCATGTGCTCTCAATAATGCTATGAAAATCAAACGGTGGCTCAACAAACAACGACTGCTATCAACGGAGAAGATAAAAAAACAGTGTCTCCTATACTTGCATCCAGTTCACCATCACACGCATACGAAGACGTATGGACGGACAATGAACAGCCTACAAATTCTGCAATTGCTTCAACTGACGAGGACCCACACAATCGGTGTGTACCCGGCTGATCAAATACCGAAAACTTGGACACGACCTGCTGCCATCATTATCAACACAGATGACCACACAAAACCTGGTTCGCATTGGGTTGCCATCTTCGTCGACAGCTCAGGCAGAGGAATATACTTCGACAGTTACGGTTTACCGCCTCTTATTCCTCAACATCTTCATCGTTTACGAGGAAACTGTACCCTCTTCAGGTGGAACACAAAATTACTCCAGAGTGCCTCTTCGAACGTGTGTGGTCAGTTTTGCATTATGTTTCTGCATTGTATGTGTAGTGGGTATTCTTTGCGCGAGTTTAATGCTCTTTTTACCGATAATCTCGTGAAGAATGATCAAATTGTGGTGCGATTTTATAAAAAACTTTTGGCTGAACATAAACTGACTTTAAAAAAAAATGTATCAGGAAGTGAAAATGGCGGTAGAGGCGGTAGTCACTTTGCATACTCTCTGCATAGCTGCAATCGCCTCGAATCTTGTGTACAGGCATGTTCTTCGAAACTTGCTACTTTGTATCTATTTTAATCAATGTTCGTTTTATCACATATAAGTTAGTATTATTATATAACATTTGCTTCATCGATTATCTCTTTTCTCTTTCATGCATAATTTATTGTGTCTCTGTTTATAATGCTTTGTAAACATTATTTTAAGTATTCGTCTCCCTCATAGGCTAAGAGTTTTTTGTGGAATACATACATGTTTTAGATTTTCCTCTGCGTCTAAGACCTGTTTTACTATCTTAGTTGGTATCCCTGTATTACTTTTTTTTTTTTTGTTGCTTCATACGCATATATGTCTGTCTTGTCTCGAGTCATGTATATATTATTGTATCTCTATTTTAATCTTATATATAAGTAACAATACATGTGTGTTCTTTAGATCTAGATTTTTTTTTGAAAAAAAATAAATAAAATGGTGAAAAATTGAAATAAATGTTGTCTTAATTTCAAACAACCCTTTTCCAACCTGAATAGAATATAAGATTAGGATAATTAGCCTGCGTTGTAATTACTTCTCGCCTTTTCCAACTCGATGACCGACTTCCTCCACTCTTGGTCTAAAAGGGAGGGGGCGAGGCCCATCCCCTTTTCGACGCGAAACATCGTAGGTTCGCACAGGGAGGGGGTGGGGCCTCTCCCCTTTTCCAACTTCGATACATTCATTCGATGGGATGGGGGTGGGACTCACTCCCCCTTTTTCAGCTGAGAATCATCCATTCGGTGGGCGTGACCCCACCCCTTTTCCAACTCAGAATAACTCAATCGATTAATTAATGTATCCGCCATTTTGTAATTAGGCCACGCCCCTCGACCAATTAGGGGAGGACACACCCCCTCCCCTACCCCAACCCCTCCTTTTAGGCCACACCTCTCGACCAATCAGAGGCCGTCCTATGGCTAAGGTTATCTACTACCACATAATCTATGACCGATACCCCCACCTTACTTACGTATGTGTATTCTCCTTCTTCGTCCCCGGTTGCCATACCATTCGCCACCGCCCAGCCTCTATCCTCCATCCAGTCCCTTAGAATCTCCCCCTCCTTATTTATTATCATATCCTTCGATTTCCTTTCGAAGCTCTCCCCTTCCGTGTAAAGTCCCCCTTCGCTCCCCATCCTCGCATTAAAGTCCCCACCCACTATCACCATACTCTCCTCTCTTTCGCCCAGCAGGTCTTCCACCCTTTATTTAATTCTTTCCATCCCCTCCTTACTGTACACTGTAACAAACTTGTAGGTTATGCCTCCTATTTTTATTTCCCTCATTTGCACTCCCTCCCCCTCTTCCTCTCCATGAACTTTTCCCTCTAATCCATCTCTAACTCCGGTTATAATTCCCCCACTGGCCCTTCCTTTCTTCTTCACTCTGACCGCCTCCTGAAGTCTGCACCTATACCCCCTTGGCAGCTTTGGCTCTATCCTATTCCATTCCTTTCTTTCTTCCCATGTCTCTACCAGTCCCACAACGTCGAATTCCTGGATATAACGCCAGAACTCCTCGTCCTTCTTCTTTACCCCTGCTACATTCCAATACAGCACCTTCACTACTCCTCTATTCTGCCTTACCCCCACCCCCCTACTGCCTACGAAACAAATTCCTTTGCACTTCCTTCAACACCCCACTAAACACGTTTGGGTGATTTATAGAAAACGTGTGTTCTTTTGTGTAAATAACATGGCATAGAGATTCTTCTGTGCGATTTGTAGGAAATACATGTTCTTATGTGTAATTTCCAGGAAATACGAATTCCTTTGCATGATTTATATGAGGCACGTGTTTGCTCACAAAAAGCTATCCGTTTTCGAGAAATTGAATGAAACAGGTCACGCTTCAAGGTTAGATTTTGGGTCCGTATCGACTTTTAACATCTTTCAACGTTAATTGTGGAGTCAATTTGCAGTTTAAGAAAAAACTAAAAATTTGAATTCTAGCTATTGAATAGACGAATTGATTTCCAAAAACTTTGTTTTAAAAAAACCATGCAGTTTCGCGAAATTTGAAAATCCAATTATGACTTCGAAATGGTGTAAAACTGACATTTCAACTTCAAAATAATGACGATTAATTAATTAATTGATTAGCATTTCGAACTCGAAAGTTCATTTGCCTCACTACCCGATTCGGGTAGTGTTTCTAGGTGGATAAATACTACCGTGTGGGTCCACCACACCCACGACGGGTCAACAACACGCAGTATTCCCCGAACGGTCACCCATCCAAGTACTAACCGCGCCCAACACTGCTTAACTTCAGTGATCTAACGGGAACTGGTATTTTCAGCGTGGTATCGCCGTTAGCAGTAATAATTTAGCATATTTCCAAAAAATGAGGAATTGGGTTTGAGGTTATTCAGTGCTGAACGGAAGGGACTCAATAGTAATTAAAAATAATTGACCAGTGTCGAGAAAAATGAAATTTGATTTTTTACTTTGTGGTTAGAAAAGCTTCTTGGACTGTGAATACAAGAACACAAATCTTGAAAAATGAGCCCCCAAAAAAATCCTTTGGCAGGCATGTGTAATAGAATTTATCTGATTTTTTGAGCTAATAAACCCGATTTCGAAAATTTGGCGCTTGACTCCTTTTGCATTTCTACCCTTCAACTGTTATTCCCACGCTCACAACATATGGTTTCCCCCCACCAAACAATGCACTTCCCCCCTCCTCATATATTTTACATACATGAACTGACGCATGGCACCACGTTGAATCAATTGATTTCTTATAACTAAACGAGTCGCTATGTCGCAAGTTAACACTGTTTCACGGAGAGAAACACGTGACAAATGATTCTGCCTACTCTTTACGGAGTTGATCATATATTTTCCAAGACGATTCTAATTGGACTAGAGGTTCAATCACATGGGAAATTTCAACCAGTCATTAAAATTATGAACAATTCAGGCAACGGTATCACCATCGACTCTGCTACTTTTGCAAAACTCCAACGACATATGGATATAATAGAATCAGTCTTCTGTTCCAGAAATTCACCTTCATACCTCCGAGATCACTGAATTGAACGAATACACTCTAGAGTGTACGACTGTTTACGTCAACAAGGCAATACTTTTGAGGGACAGCAAGGAATACAATGACGAGAACAACAATGACGCGCAGCAGGGCAAGGTTGAGGCGAAAAAGAAAACGGTATATACTCCCGAAATGGTTCTTCAGAAGTCTGGTTTCAAAGTACTGAAAATGTCATTGTGAGTTCCGACGAACACTTCAGAAGAATTCAACGGTTGTTGAAAAATGTAGAAGCATGTAGGGATTTTTTAATTGAAACGATTGTGAAATATTTAAAATCGGAAAATATAAACTCACTGAATGAGGAATTAATCCACAAGATAATTATGTTTAAATCTGCATATTTCAAAGTCACGTACAAAGGAGGCTTAAGAAGCAATCCGTCAAATTATATTTGTGATCCTAAGAGCAAAACCAAGACAAATTCTATGTTTCAACATAGGACTTGTCTCGCCTTTGCTCTGAGGCTTTCATTTTGAAATCGTTTTTATGGAACTGACGGAATTATAATTTTAAAATGTGTATATTTAGTGCTTGTCACTTGAAATAGTTAAGGATAATTTTGAATTTTAGTTGGTGAATTAAATATTACACATACCTTTAAGTAATTATAGCTTTGTTGTTATTTTAACACTCCTTGTCCAAACATAATAGAAAATAAGATTTAGATAATTAATTTGCGTTGTAATTAGTTGTCTTCAAGTTTGAGATAATTAATTTGCGTTTTGATTAGTTGTCTCCTTTTCCAAATTGTCCTCTACTTTTAGACTAACAAGGAAGGGGTGGGGCCCCCTCTCCTTTTTGAGGTGGAATCTCTTTATTCGTTCCCGTTCCGTTCCAAGAATTAGGTAGGCCACGCTCCATAATTACCACCATTTTTTATCAGGCCCCACCATATAACGACTGCCATTTTGTACTTAGGCTGCACACCCTAATCACTGCTATTTTGTAATTAGACCACGCCCCTAATGACTGCCATTTTGTAATTAGGCTACACACTCTAATGATCGGCATTTTGTAATCTGGCCACGCCCCCTAATGGCCGCCATTTTGTAATTAGGACACAACCCTCGACCAATCGGGGAATGTCGCACCCCCTCTCCTGCCTCACCCCTTCTTTTTGGCCAAGCCTCTCGACCAATCACAGGTCGCCCTATAGCTCAAGGTATCTACTAGTACTTCTTTTCTATTTTTCCGAAAATCGAGCTTTTCTTATTTAGAAACTCACCTTAATTTCAAAAGCCTGGCGGCCCGGGTTAATGTTGACTGATTTGAAAAAAAATAAGAACTTCCTTTTTCCGGAAAACAAACAAATTTGGAAGGATCGATGTACAAAAATCAGAAGTCGAATTTTTACAGGTATTTTGGACAATTAGGTATTTTCACTTCAAACACCAGCTAACTTCACTTCGTTGAGTGCTGAGGGGAAAACACTGATATATATATATATATATATATATATATATATAATACACTGGATGCAGGATTCAATGGAACGATCTGTGCCTACTTGATGGCCTCGGAGCCGCCATTTATCAGGGTTGTTTTGGTTCGGGATCATTCGGGACAGATCGGGATATGCGGGATATTCAAATTTAATTTGGAATAGAACTCAAAAATAGTAATAAAATCATGTAAATCTTAATAAAAAGTAATAACATACATAAAAATAATCGAACAGTACAAACAAAAGAAAGTCGATGGTATTTTAAATTGGCGGAATACACATTCATAGGTTATGTCACTAGTAACAAAGTTGTGTCAAAGGTGCTAATGTTATCATGAGGATGGTGAGATTTTCAGTTATATTTTTATATTCAGCAGTCTGGAATTTTAATGATTCGAGGCTTATATTATTTTCAATAATTCCATTTCAATTTGTTTATTTTTCAATACTTCATTTTACCTTTCTCATGTTAAATTTATTATAACAGATATAGCGAACCTCAAAGCGTGTACAGAGTTCTTTCAGAGAAATTTGTAAGTGTTCAAAATTATATAATTTTCAAACTATTTGAACTTAAAAACAGTACAATTTAGTGATTATAAGTTTTTTCTTGAGAAATATAAATTGAAAAATGTCATTTACAAATTAAAAATTATAAGAAATGAAACAATGCAAATTTTAAGGTTTACATTTAGCACCCTGAAATTCGAACAATTCGAGGTCTGTTTTATTTTAAATAATTCAATTTTATTTAGTTTATTTTTCAATGTTTGATTTATAATTTCATATTTTAAATAAACAGTCAAATATTGTTAAATATTGGAAAAAAATGTTTAACAATGTTTTTGAAAAATGAAAAAAGATTTTGAAGTTTCAATTAGATGCATACATTCCATGAATTACCAAGGCTTTCGAAATAAAATAGTTCAATTTTTAACGTAAAAATCTATGAATTATTTAATTATGAACAGATTCGTAATCGACTTATAAAATCAATTTTATTATTATTATTATATTGTTAAGAGTCGAACTATAGTTCAATTTTAGAAATATATAATTAATTTATATTTACAGTTTATCAACTAAACATTTTTCTTGTTCTCTTTTTTTGTCAAAGTTAACCCGTGCCCCCGAGCCTTTGAAATTAACATGAGGGTTTAAATGGGAAAAGCTTGATTTTCAAGAAAAAAAAATGGAAGAAAGAGCTACTTGTTATAAACTTTTTGTGAATTAAAGTATTAAAACCTCTTAACACATGTTCAAAGAATAATTTCCACACAGTAAGTTTTAATTTTGACTCCCCAGCCCCTTTCAAGCCACTGTTATTGTGCTTGGAAAGTGACCCAAAAACTGCAAAATAGCAGTTTCCTATTAAATTCATACTGAAAACGGTATTCTTTGGATTTCTTTTACAAGTATTATTTGTAATTGTCAAGGGACCAGTTTCCAAGTATTTTGTGAATAATTTTTAATTACTCAAACAATTATTATTTGTTTAAGAATTATATTTTTCTTAAAATCGTGGAAAATTATTGTTTTCGGGATATAAGTGACAGATTTTAATTTTACAGAAATAGAATATACCTTCATCGGATAGTTTATAAAAGAATTTAATAAACTACTATGCAAAAGTTTCTAGACCTATATTTTTCAATACTTTATAAAAGCACTCTAGTTTTAAAAATATTCAACTCTAAATTTACTTCCAATTACTACACGAAATCTGATAAAATTATACGCCTAATGGTCCTAAACTGAAAGCAATATATTAATTTTATTAGAAGTTATTTAAAAAAAACAAATCTTAATGTTTCCGAAGAATGTTAATAAATCAAAAAGCAATTAACATTTTTTAATCTCATTCCACTAGTTTTGAAGATAAGCTTCTTAATTGTTTAAGTGACTTGATAAGATATTTCTAGAATTTTTCCTTCGATGCAATAAAAACCTAAGATTAATTTAAAGAACTTATCAATTTCGAATTTATTGATATTTTCCGGAAACATTAACATTTGACGTTTTTTCAAACAACTTCTAATAAAATTAACACATACTGGGTTTCATTTATGCCCATAAAACGGGTACTTTTATCACCTTTTATGTAATAATTGAGAGAAAATCTACAATTTATTATTATTAAAACTAGGGTGGTTGTTCAACCTATTGGAAAATAGATGTCCAGAAACTTTTGCACGACATTACATATAAGAGAAATAAATGTTTATACTTCTACATGCGCGTGAGTTATTATTTGCTTTGTGTAACATTTCGATTTCAGTTAACGCATACCGAAGATGTTCACACATAAATCTGTCTTGGGTCGTAGTTTATGACGCACGTGATGTTTTTTTACAATATATATTTCTATCTTATATATTTATACCTCATACTTTTTTCTATGTTCACTTCCATTGAACATTAATTCAAAGTTCGTATTCGTGAACTGCATAATATTATTGGCATAATATTAATATGAATAATTATTTCACTTACGCACGTACCACAAGAGTTTTATTCCTTTTGCTCTTTTTAATTATTATTATTTATATTATAATTTAAATTCATTTTGTAATTATAATATACATCAGTCATATATTTACAATTTCACACCACTTTTTTTATCCGCAGAAAAATTATTTTGTACAAATTGGTAGATCTTAAAGGTTCCAATAAGTGTTTGACAATTCTAACGTATATCGATTTTTAGGATATCACAATTATTATATTGTTCACTTGTAAAAACTTCAAAGTTTCATTATAACTTTCAAGAGAAAAAAAATCAATATTCTAAACCACGTGTTTGCAAAATGTGTATTCCACCAATTCAAAATACCATCGACTTTTCTTTTTTTGTACCGTTTGATTATTTTTATTTATGTAATTACTTTTTATTAACTTTTGTTTAGTTTCCTAGTTTAAATCAGTTCGCACATTGATAATAAACTAAATTTTACATGATTTTATTAATATTTTTGAGTTCTCTTCCATATTAAATTTGAATCTCCCGCATATCCCGATCCGTCCCGAATGATCCCGAACCAAAACAACCCTGATAAATGGCGGCTCCGAGGCCTTCAAGTAGGCACATGCGTTTTCCATTGAATCCTGCATCCAGTGTATTATATATATCAGTGGGGGAAAACAATGGATCAAATGCATGGGACAAAATTTTATTTATGTTATATCTTCGTAATAAATAATAATTATTTTCATTTTATAATTTCATTGAATAGTAATTAAAAAATACAAACTATTTTTCGAATAGATTTATATCGAAAAAATTAGTTCTTAGGAAGATATTAATAAAATAGGAAGGAAATGGTTCTTTCCCCTCAGCTGTTAACGAAGTGAAGTTAGCTGACTATGAAGTGAGAATGCCTAATTGCATGGCTGTACGTACAGTACTTTTTTTCACCACACGAAACAAGTTCAGGGGATGAGTGATAAAGAAATTAACATGGGGTTTTTTTCGGTAACATGCGTCACCCACTTCCGGGGGGTGGGTCGCACAATCAACTGCGGTTTTTGACAGGGGTTTGAGGGGGGGGGGGGGAATTGGAAGTAACGTTACGAACGTTACGAACTTAGATAACGTTTAGTACGTTTTCTGATGACAAAGTTTAATTATAGAATTATTCTTTATGACTCCTGTTTTCCAGAAACTCCGTCATATTCCCCTTCTTCTCATTTTTTCGCTTAAATGCAAACTAAATTAATAGAACCCAATAAGAACATCCAACCATTTTTGGTTAGAAGGTAGTTTTTTAGTTCAAAAGTCTACTATTGTGTTTTTGGTTCGGAATTTATGCAGTTTGATTGAAAATTCTAATAGTTGATTGAAAATTTCATTTAATTTGTGGAAAATTCATCTTTTTTGGTCAAAAATTCAACTACTTGATTGAGCGTTTAACTACTTTGTAAAAATTCTTTTTTTTGTTGAAGATTCCCCTCTGTGGTAAAACTTTAACCATTTTTTGAAGAATTCGTTTCATTTTTGGTTGAAAACCAAAGATAACCAACATTTTCTCAAAAATTTGTTTATTGCATAAAATATTCTTGAAAAAGCAAATACACGCTGTGATAAAAGGATTTTTTCCAATACTCATTTTTAATGCAATAATAAAAAAAGTGACCCTTTCATCAAATAATCATCTATCTCAGTGCGATACAAAAAGTCTTGGACGATTTACTTGGAATTGGTTCACTCTTTTAGATCAAAACGTTTTTAGCCTCATTCAGAAACTCAATATCTCGAGAGTAAGTATGTATTTTTTTATTCAAGCTGAAGATTACATTCTTTATCGCAATCCGCAGCCAAGTCATTTACATATTGTGGTCTGTGTCAGTTTGAAACAGTCATCTGACACATCTATTTCCTCGGAAATCAATAAACGCTTCAGATAAAAGTTTTTTGTGCTAAAATCTGCAACACGTCATCACGGAAGTGGACTTATGTCTTGTCTTTAATTGGTGATTTCGATTTTACAGAAACTTTTTTCGATCTCCTGAAAAATTTTAATAAAAAAAATTATTGCAGAGCTGACCAATGAAATTATTTTACACAAATTGACTTCCTTGAATATATGCTTTAAAAAACTGATTTTTGGAAGTATGTTTCTTTTTAAGCTCTTTTGCCAAATTTTGTTGACACAACTAGTCTTTTTTAAGTTTATGTTTTTAAAATTCCTTTCAAAACTTAAAAATTATTATTTATTCGTTGCAAATTCAACTACTTGATTTAAAGTTAACTTACTTCGTTAATTTTTGTTTAAGATTCATCTCTTTTGTCGGAAATTTAACTATTTAGTTGTAAATTCATTTTTTCTTGTTGTTAAAAATCAATTTTTTATCTAAATATTTAACTTATCTATTTTTTGAGGAAAAATTAACCTTCATAATCTTAAAGCTCTGTGAGGGAAACATCTAAGCTTTTTTTTGGAGTAAAAAATTAACAAATATACATTCTTTCCGAGAAAGCCAAGAGACCCCGCAATTAATGTATAGAAAATGGCTTTCTGTCAAAATGTTCAATTATGTTTTTACATTCTTATCTAATAATAAGAAGGTATTAGATTTGTGTACAATTTGACCCCCCCCCCGGGGGGGTTTTTTCAAATGTACACGTTCTGAGACCCCCTTAACCCAAAAAACAGGCTTTTACCAAATGTCTGTCTGTATGTCTATCTGTCTGTATATTTGTTTGTCTATCTGTTTTGTAAATTTTTAGTTTATTAGCACGATAACTTTCAAAAGAATTGAACTATAGGATTGGGCTTTTGTATAATCTTGAAGTGTCCTAAAATGAAGGTCAAGTTTGTTAGCCAGCCATTTTGGATAAAAATCCAAAAAGTGAGCACATTTTGGAAAGTTTTGAGAACACTTTTTTTCAATATTCAAAAATTCTATGGACAGATATTGATGGCACTCAAGAAGGCGAACAAAGTATTCCTATGACTTTTTTTGATGAAAGGAGAATCACCGGAGCGATAGCATTTAAAAAATTCCAAAAAATAAACGAAAATGAACATTTTAAGCTAAACAACGCACGATATAAAAAAAAATCAAGAAAAGAAAAATGTTTCTTTTTGAACACCCTACAATATTGCTCAGAGACTTTTTTTTTAATCTTATTGAAAAATCGAAAATGCAAATTTTTATCGCACAAAAAAATATTGAAAAATAAAAAATTCCATTTTGCAATCAAACTATACAAGATAAGAAAAAAGATCAATCGACCAAAATTGTGCACTAAGAAAAGATCTACCAATTTGTTATGAATCACTTTTTGATGGGATGCGTAGTTTTTGTTTTATTTGTAAAAAAGCGATTTGAGAATAAAATAAATTAACTTTTTTTTGCAAACGACACAAACCACGAAAAAAATTAATAGATACTATATTTTAATATTTGCAAATCAAATATCGAGCCTCGTATCGAGCGCGAAACGCAACTGTCTGGATGAGAATGTGTTCCTTAAGGTCGATAGAAACTTAAGTAAATTAGATCTCTTTAACAAACTTAATAATCACTTCATATGCAGAGGTTTTGATAATTTTATAATATTTGCAAATAAACTTTTTCTTTTCATCTAAGTCGAACACGAAGTGCAAACTCCTAGAGAAACCGAGCGTAAAGCTTGAGGTAAATACGTCCGAGCGCGTATCATGAGATGAACACATTATCGAGCGCGAATCGCATCGAACGTGCCGATCAATAATTCAAGGGAAATTATAAGAAAAGTGGACAGTTTTCACTCAAACACCTTCCAAACCTTCAATGATTACATGTATTTCAATAGAAAAATTGGACTATTAATGAAATTTTATCCTTCTCAAGAACTTTTTGTTAGATTTTGGCTGGAAGCATCACATTTTCTAGATCAGACACATTAAAACAAAATTTGTATAACAGAAAGAGTGTTTCAGTTTATTTTAAGAGCTGCTTTAACATTCCCCAAACATGTATGGAAGAAAATCGACATTTTCAAAAAACAAAAACCAGAGCAGTTTTTTTATAATACAATTGAGGTTTTAGATTATTTCGCAATAAATAATGTGAGAAGCATACCCTAACCGGGGAAGGTGTTGACATTATTTTAAGGTTTGGTTTAATATCCCATAAATATTCAAATAAGAAAATCGACATTTACTGACAAACAAAATCACAGGAGATTCTTTGATTATACTATTGGGGTCGAAAATCAGTTTACAAAAAACGTGGAAAACATATCCTAGCAGAGAAAGTTGCTCAAATTATTTTAAGGGTAGTTTTAACATCCCCTTAACATTTAAACAAAGAAATAGAAAATATGAAGGAGATTTTAAAACAATCACTAAAATGATGTCAACGTCTTTCCCTGGTAGTGTATGTTTATCACATTTATTGTGAACTTATTTTCAACCTCAATCATACAATTTTCAAAACTCCTGTGATTTTGTTTTTTTGGAAATGCCGATTTCCTTGTTTAAATATGTAGTGGATCTCAAAACAACCCTCAAAATAGTCTCAACGACTTTTTCTGCCAGGGTGTATTTCTCACATGTATTGTTAATTGATTTCGAATACAATAAAGTCCCGTATGTCACTTAATTTTGAAATCCTTTTCGACCATTTCCGTTCTTCGTAACAGATCATCAGACGAGGCATGAACCCGCCAGGGTCACGTTACAAATACAAATACTCACCCAAACCTTCAACCAAAAACAGTTGCATTTTCAACCAAATAGTTGAATTTTCAACAAAAAAACAAGCGAATATTTTACAGGTCAGTTGAATTTGTAATCAAAAAACACAAATTTTCAATAAAATAATTAAACTTTCAACAAAATAGTTAAATTGTTAACAAAATAATTAAATTTTCAACGAAAAAATGAATTTTTATCAAAGAAGTTTAACTTACAACCAAGCAGCTGAACTTTCAATCAAAAAAGAATAATTCTTAACAAAAAATATAATAGTTGATATTTCAGCCAAGCAGATATTTAAATTTCAAATCAAAAACAGCTGAATTTAACCAAAAAGAGGAATTTTCAATGAAATAGTTGAATTTCCAATTAAAAAAAAAGATTATTTTAGAAGACAGTTGAATTTTCAATCCAACAGGTAGAATTTTTAATAAAATAATTATCTCATCAAAAAAATAGTTGATTTCTCAACAAAATAATTATACCTTTAGCGAAATAGTTGAATTTTCAACCAAAATGATGGACCTTTAACAAAAAAAATGAATTTTTAACAATAAAGTTCAACTTTCCACCAAACAGTTAAATTTTCAATCAGAAAAGAATAATCTCAACAAAAAATATAATATTTGATACTTCAGCCAAGAAGACATTTTGATTTTAAATCGAAAACAGTCCACTTTGACCGAAAAAGATGAATTTTTGACAAAATACTCAAATATTCAACAAAATTGATAAATTTTCACACCAAACCACAATGTTTCTAGAATGCAGATGAATTTGTAACGAGAGAGTAAATTTTTCCACCTACAATGGTAGCATTTGTCACCCGAAAAGTTGAATTTTCAAGTCGAAAGGACGAATTTTCGATCAAATAATTCGATTACCAACAAAATGGTTGAATTTTCAACAAAATAATTAAATTTTCAACAAAATAGTTGAATTTTGGGAAAAAGATTTATTTTTAACCAACCAGTTACAAATTTAATTGAAAAATATCAAATTTCTCCGAAAAGAGATTATTTTTTAAGCGAAAAGGCGACTTTTCTACAAAACAGTTAACATAGTGACATTTTTAACCAAACGAAACGAATTTTGAACAAATTACATGAATTTTCAACCAAATGCATGACTTTTCAACCAAACTGTTGATTTTTAAACGAAAAACAATCAATTTCCAACCAAAAATTGAATAATCATATTCTCGGTTGAAAAAGTTGATTTTCAACAACAACAACAAAAAACGGATTTTCAAAAAAGTTGTCAAATTATTAACCAAAGAGATGGATCTTCAGCTTGCAAAGTGAACTTTTGGCGAAGTAGTTCAAATTTCAACCAAGTAGTTAAATTTTCAATCAACAAAATTAATTTTCTACCAAATAGACCAATTTACAAATAAATACATAAATTTTTAAGCGATTTGTTGAATTTTCAACTAAAGACTATCTGTTTTCGACCAATAATGGAATAGTTCAATTATCATCAAAAATCAATTCATCGAAAAAAAAAATTCAATAAAATAGTTCAATCCAATCTTCAACCGAATAGTTGAATTTTCAAACAAAAGGGATCAGTTCTGAACCAAGAATATAAAAGTAATCTTTTCAATTAAAATGAATTACTTTTCAACGAAAAGTAGTTGAATTTTCTTTCTGGGCTCTAATTATTCAGTTCGCATGTAAGCGAAAAAACGAGAAAGAGGGAAAGTTTCTTGAAAACCGAGGAAGAAAGAGGAATTCTCTAAAAAGGAGCTAAACGGTGGAATAGTAATTTCCATCTTTTCAAGGATTTAAGATGATTGTTATTTAAATTTATATTTTTCATGTGTCCATGCTCCCTCCTGCGTCACAAATCTTTGCAAAACCTGTTAAACCCCCACCCCCCTTTTCATTAGCAGTGTGTCGTAGTTTTTGAATAGCCATTGCCTGTACATTTGGTGGAGGGTCATTTTAAAAAAATCGGTAATTTGTTTTTCCGGAAAAGAAACAAAATGGGGGAGGGATCATTTTCAACAGGTATAAATTTGGACCACCCTAATAAATTCCTTTGGATACCGAGCGACGGCCCTGGGCCGGCTGTTGAGTTAAACCAGACCAGACGACCACGAGGAATCCCCTCTACACTATTATTCGCTCCCGCCATACCCGTCCATGTTTCCGTCTCTGTCATTCTCTTCGATTCTCGCCTGAACTCGTACAGGGAAAAGCATTCTCTCGCTTCTCTCAGTCTCTCACTCGACTACTCCAGATATTGTCGAGATATGAGCGTGGTCGGTAGCCGCTGGTAGTCGCGAACTCGCGAGGCACGTGAACGTTGTACCGTAATTGAGCGTATCCCCTGTGATAAGAAGTGCTAATACACCTCTTCGTGTCGGACGCCGGTACAAACGATTAATTTATTTTGGAAAATTCAACCAAGTTTTCACCAAAAGTTACAGCCAGGAAGCCTTGATCGAATGAGAGGTAGGTACATAATGTTTGCTCTCTGGTGAAAAACAAGTGTTGTCTCGTACGTGTGTTGTTTATGTTTACATTTTCATCGCTAACTCCAAAAAGAGTGTTCCACTCTACAGAAGCTAAAATAATTACCTCGATTATTAGAGTTAATAAAAAAGTCATTCATTAATCCTAATAAGATTAGATTATTGCTAATAATCTTTCTAATTTATAAGCCGTTTGTCAAAAAGGTCCTAACTAAAATTTCAATTTCAAGAAAAATCAAAAGCGGATTCACAGCAATTACTTTTTTTTATACCATTAAGCCATTTCCCTTTCGGGGTAGGCGTGACACTACCCGATTCGGGTAGTGTTTCTAGGTGGATTATTTATTACTAGTACTACTAGTGTGGGCTCACCACACCCACAACGGGCCAACAGCACGCAGTATTCCCGTACTGTCACCCATCCAAGTACTAACCGCGCCCAACACTGCTTAACTTCAGTGATCTTACGAGCACTGGTGTTTTCAACTTGATTTGAATTGATAATCATATAGATACTTTCAAATAAAACTAATAATTGTTACGCGTTTAAAAAATTTTTCTTTTTTTACTATACTCAATCCGTTCTTGACTCTAAAATAAGTCATGATTTGACTTTTTTCTTATTGCTACAAAACAAACCTGCGGTCGACTATTTTTCATTTCCACATGGTATTTTTGAATTGAAATAAAAAATTAATATTAACACACATTTTTTGTAATAATAGAAAAGCAATAAGAACAATATGGGCCATTCACAAAATACGTGATACATTTTTCACGAGCTTTTAACCCCCCCCCCCCCCCTCCATCCTTGCGAAATGCTTATCTTATATGCTATACTTATCTTGTGAATGCTCCCTATTATTGATAATTGATGGAAATTGATGTCCTAACTTCAGAATTAATATATGTAGTTATATATATTTTTACAATATATAGGTAATGAAACCGTTACATTTTTGATTAAAAAATCGACATTTTCAACGAAAAACATAAACATCACCTAATCTTCAAATATTGTAAATATTATTTGAAATCTAATTTCTATATTAATGTCCTAAGTTGTAAGAATCATGAAAAAAGCTTTTTTGTTAATTTTTTTTTTGCTTTCTTCATGATTATTACAATTTAGGACCAGACCCACCTTTCTTAGTGCTTCTTATTTATCATCCTAAATTTTCAACTCGATACGGCTATTTGTTTGAAAATAAGTTGACAAATAAAAAAGTGCCGGTAAGTTAGGAATCTGGTCACAGGACACACTCATCATATGGCCTTAATAATACGAATTTCTGACGAAAAAGACTAAGATAATAGAAAATTATTTATGATTAAAAATACCCATTTCGACCTATAAAACGCTATCATAACATAAAATTGTTACAAACGGAAAATCCTGATTACCATTTTTGTTTAAAAATGTTCATTTTCAGTGAAAAAAACTAAAAAAACCTTAAAATTGTTACAATTTTGAGTCTTCTTTGAAACTTTATGATTTTATATTAAAATTCTTTTTTTTTAAACTATGCTCAAGCGAAAAGCACTGGCATAAAACATGTATGCCATTTACAATAATTTATGAGATAATTGGTAGATTTAATTTTGAAATTTCAAATTTAAGGGCATGCTCTCCGGTGATCACGTGACCAAACCAGTCCTTCGTTACGAAATTTTTGTTGGTGTTCACCATGTCCAAACGCAATGATATATTGCTCTCAAAATTTGGAATATAGAAAATGAGACAATAAATTGCGTTTGTATATTTAGTTTCAGTAATAATTTAAAAAAAAAATTTCCATGTAAAAAATAAATGTGGAAAATTTTATAACCGAGCTTTGTTATGTATACTTTACCGACGTTGAAATGCTCCAAAAATAATGACAGGTTACGTGTGTGCACATACTTATTTTTTTATTTGAAACGAATGTGCAAGTGTTATTGTATATATTGATTTTTTGAATGTTCAGACGACTTAGTCCAAAATTTGTGTCAGTTATCAACATACGTGAATCAGCAAATCTGAAATGCATAAAACCAAACATTACCTGCACGTGCTGCAACTCGTATGTCCTATTCTATCAATTAATAGATGAAATTTCCCCGAAATTATAAACATATTGATGTATACAAACGTTCTCTAGTGCCTTTTATTCAATCGTTCAAATTCTAAACACGATATCTCAATCCGTGTGGACGTAGCGAGCACCAAAAAAAATGAAAATAATTTTGCACATTTATTTTTTACATGGAAATTTTGTTTCAAAATTATTACCATTCACATTCGTTGCACATTCGTTGCACATTCGTTGCACATTCGTTGCAC
>CAKNXH010062593.1:162029-176612 GCA_932178445.1 Andricus quercusramuli
TTTTATTTATTTTATTTATTTTATTTATTTTATTTATTTTATTTATTTTATTCATTTTATTTATTTTATTTATTTTATTTATTTTTAACAGGATGAAGAGCTACCATTACTGACCAGAGAAAATAATACGAATCTTCATTTTAATATTGATCACAGCTTTTTTTCTTTGAATAAAATCAGGTAATTCAATGAAAGTTGAAGACGCGACCTGAAAAGGGGCGTATCTATTAATATTAACCGTTAAGTTTACGATTTCTGTTAAACTCCAACCAGAATCTGATTTTTTAGTTCATCAATTTTAACTTGAACCTGTTCTATGACTTTTTCCTCAAACCATCCACCAATATTTGTGGTTGTCAAAATACGGTCATTCTTAGTACAAATACTTTTTTCAACTATTTTTCCTTCACCAGCCACTACTGCCTTGAAAGTCCCAGCAAATTCAACACAGGCTTTAATATTACCCAAACTATTTCTTGTGTTTTTAATTCGTGAAATGAACATGCATTTGCAGTCATCCAAAAATGTATTTAAATCCTTATGAATTAAATTTGATATTACCCCAGTTCTTATCCGCGTTTAATAAGCACTTTCCACATCACCCCAAATTATTCTCTCTCTTTGTTTCGTCGAAGCTTCACTCATGCCATCTCCTATTTTCAGCAACTGCTTAAATCTTCTGCCTGCTATCTTCTGAATAGCGATCAATGCAATAATCGCACGTTTTTTTGCCCCATAGATATATGTTTGTTCTTGGACTTGCATGTTGGTGTCGGAAGTGAGAACGTGTTCAGTGACAGGTGGTGAGAGGATTTTATGGAATTGGTGTGAAGGTGTAAGTAGAGTGTGAGGGTGGAAGCCGAGGAGGTGACTAGGGTTGTGTGGGGTAAATTGGGGAGAACAAAAGTAACTTTGAACGTAGGTGTGTTTTGGGATTCAATTAGATTGAGAAAGTGAGGTTAGGTTATCAAGGAATCGGGGGAGTTTGTGGTAAGAAGTCTTGGGCCTTCGAGGGTCAAGGGTGGTTCTCGAAAAGTTAGGGGATTTTAAGTGAGAGAAAGGGGTGTCTGCAGGGGCTGTCAGGAATTGGAAAAAAAGAAAGTAAAAAAGGGGAAAAAGGGAAAATTTGGAATCGATGGACGTCTTGAGAGACATCTGTCGGTTGCGGAGGGTACACGTGCCACGACGGCCAACAGCGCGTGGTTCGGTGTCTAGTGGCTTGTCGAGGAGAGGGAGAAAGCGGGATGGTGGGAACGAAGGCAGAGAGAAGGTAAGGGAGAGAGCGTCGAGCGCAAGTGACGTGGAGGATCTCTTGAAGGGGCTGAGGGAGGACGTAAAGGGGGCTAAGGAGCAGATGGAAGGCATCAGGGAGGACTTGAGAATCAGAGATGAGAAATGGGAAAAGGAGGTGAAAGAGCTGAGGGAGAGATTAGAAGGCTTAGAGAGGGAAATAAAAGAAAAAGAAGTTGAAATAAAGCAGATGGAAGAGGAAATTAGGGCGTGGAAGGAAAGGACGGAAAAAAGGCTTGAGAAGATGCAGGGCAGGGCGGAAATGGATGTAGGAGACGGAGGTGGGGGGAGCGAGATTAAAGGTCTTTGGGAGAGGGTAGAAAATATGATAGAAGAGAAAGAGGGAGAGCGTAGGTTAAAGGCAGGGTACGGGAACGTTAAGTTGGAGAAGGTGGGATATCGGAAAATAAAAGTAGACGAGAAAATCGGGGCGTGTGAGGAGGAGAAAGAGGTGTTGAAGGAAGTGCCGGGGAATATGTTTCATAGGAAGTAGGGGGGTGGGAGTAATGCAGGATAGAAGAGTAGTGAAGGTGCTGTACTGGAACGTAGCAGGGATAAAGAAGAAGGATGAGGAGTTCTGGAGGTATATCCATAAATTTGATGTTGTGGGACTGGTAGAGACGTGGGTAGAAATACAAGAATGGGACAGAATAAAGCCAAAGCTGCCAAGGGGTATATGTGGAGACTCCAGGAGGCGGTCAGAGTGAAGAAGAAAGAAAGGGCTAGTGGGGGATTTATAACGGGGGTTAGAAATGGATTAGAGGAAGAATTTCATGGAGAGGAAGAGAGGGAGGGAGTGCAAATGAGGGAAGTGAAAATAGGAGGGGTAGTGTGTCAGTTTGTGACAGTGTACAATAAGGATGGGATTGAAAGAGTTAAAGAAAGGGTGGAAGACTTTGTAGGCGAAAGAGAGGAGGGTACGAAGGATAAGATAATAAATAAGGAGGGGGAGATTCTAAGGGACTTGATGGAGGCTAGATGATGGGCAGTAGCGAATGGTATGACAACTGGGGATGAAGAGGGAGAATACAAGTATGTAAGTAAGGTGGGGGTATCGGTGATAGACTATGTGGTCATGAATATGTAAGGACGGGAGGAGACGGAAAATTTCGCAGTAGAGAGGAGGGTGGAATCAGACCATCAGCCATCAAGTCTGTGGATAAGAGGGGAGGATGGCGGAAGACAAGGCGGGGAAGAAGTCTCGATAGGGGAGAGGGTGACCTGGACGAGGGAGGCGATAGAGAAGTATCAGGAGCAGCTAGGAAAAGTACGCTTTGAAGGGGAGTCGGTGGAAAAGATTTGGGAGGATCTGAAAGATAAGGTGAAAGGCTGTGTGCAAAAGAAGGTATTTAGAAAGAAGAAGAAAGGAATGGTGAAGCCGTGGTGGGATAGGGAATGTAAAAAGATGAAGAGGAAGGTGAAGAAGAAGTACAAGAAGTGGAAAGAGGGTAATGCGAAAAGGGAGGAGTACGTAGAAATGAGGAAGGGGTCTAGATTGCTGTATAAGAAGAAAGAACAGGAAAAGTTTAAATATCTGGAAGAGGAGTTAAGAAATGTTAAAACAAAGGGGACGTCTGGAAGATAATAAATAGGCTTAGGAAGCGTAGTACTGGAGTTAGCGAGAAGATAGGGAGTGAGGAGTGGAGGGAGTTTTTAAAGAATCATTTAAGTGCTCGGATTCAAGGAAGAGGGATGGTGGGAGTAGAAGAACGGGGGACGGAGAGCTGGAGGAGTAGAATTACGAGGATATAGAGAAGCAGATAAGGAAGTTGAGAAGGTCAAAAGCAGCAGGGCTGAACGGGGTAGAAAACGAAGGAAAATTATATAGGGATTACGCCAATGAATACGGCGTATGAAGTATACGCGATGGTGGTGGCAGAGAGACTGCGGAAGGATGTCGAGGGGAAAGGAATATTGCCGGGAACGCAGGCGGGATTTAGGGCGGGTAGGAGTACTATCGACAATACCTACGTTCTACAGCACGTGATAGATAGAGAATTAGCGAAGAATGGGACGAGAGTGTACGCGTTTTTTGTGGATCTCAAAGGCGCGTTTCCTTCGTTGGATAGGGGGAGGTTGTAGGAGGCCATGGAGGATGGAGGAGCGGAGAGAGGCCTGATTGAGAGGGTAAGGGAGATACATGAAGAGAGCAAAGACAAGGTAAGGGGAGGGGAGGGGATTCCGGAGGGATTCTGGATGGAAAGGGTATGCTAATGACGTAGTGTTGCTGGCAAGTAACGAGGAGGCCTTGAAGGAGATGCTGAAGAGGTTGAGAAGATACCTGGATAAGAAGGGGTTAGAGCTGAATGTGGAAAAGTCTAAGGTTATGGTGTTCAGAAACGGAGGGGGAAGGGATGAGGGAGGGGAGTGGAAGTGGAAGGGAAAGGAGGTGCAGGAGGTGAAAGAGTTTGTGTACCTGGGTTTCGTGTTTCGGGGGAATGGGGGAGTGGATGGTCACATAGAAGAGAGAGTGAGAAGGGCAAATGTGGTGATGACGCAGGTGTGGGGGTTGGGAAAGAAGTTATTCGCAGATGATTTTGGAAGGAGAATGAAATTGTTTGACTAACTAGTCATGAGTGCGCTATTGTATCGAGTAGAGGTTGGGGAGGGGGGAGGGAAGTAAAGAGGTAAATAGAACGCAGGATAGGTATATAAAGTGGACCCTGTGGTTGGCAAGGAAAACGCCTGATAATGTTGTCAGCAGGGAGACGGGGAGAACGTGAATAGGGATTCTAGCGGGAAGTCGGGCGTGTGAATATAAGAAGTTTTTAAAAGAGGGGGGATGTAGTCTGGTTGGGGAGTGTTGGTGGGAGAAGGAGAACATGGGAGGTGGTGGGAAGATAGAGGTTGAGAGGGAAAGGTACTTTAGAACGAATAGACTGCAGATGGATGAAGTGAGAAGGATGCACGAGGAAGGGAGGAAGGTATATGAGTTGGTTAAGAAAAACGGCATGGAGAGAGAGAAAACAGAAGGGAAAGAGAGAATAAGAGAAATCAGCTGAAATACTTCTTGAGAATAAGAGAGTCAAGGTTTAATGGGAACTATGTGTGAATTATGTCAAGGGCAAGAGCGCAATATTTAAGTGAGAAAGAAGAGAAAGTAAGTCAGGAGCTTATAGCGAGGATGACTTGTCGGCGCATGGAGGGTTTTAATAGGTTTTGGCTCTCTCGGGAGAAGAGGATGTGTGAACTGTGTGGGAAGGAGGATGCAAGAATGGATCACTGGTTGGAGAGATGCGTAGAGGTGGAAAGGAGTGGGATAAGCATGGAGGTATTGATGCATGAAAAGGGGAAAAAAGGGTAGTAGCATGGGTGAAGGGAGTGTTGGGTAAGATGGAGAAAAAGGGAAGGAAGGAGGAAGAGGAATGGAGAAGAAAAAATTGTAAATAGGAGAGGAAGTAGATATAAGTAAGTTGTAAATATTGTAAATAGTAGATAAGTAGTAGGAATTAGCTGCGCAAACAGAGGTTGGCAATGCGAGGCAATGCGAGAAAGTAGGGACATGCGAGCGAGGCGAGGCGAAGTGAGGAAGGCAAGGCGATAAGAGCCTGCAGTCTTAGAGATAAGGAATGGATGGATGTTAGTTTTTAAGGGTTAGTTTGAAGAAAATTACGTACATCATGGAAGTGTAGGCAAGTCAATTTTTTAAGGCCAGCAGGCTGAAAAATAAACGTTTATCTACTATCTACTATATGTTTGTTCTTCCTCAGCATTTTGTTTAATATTCTGATGTTTCTAGTTCCTTCCCTCGTCTGCCATCTAATTTCTTCAGCTAATGGGGGTTGCTTTTCAAGTATAAGTTAATACTCCATCTTCATGATTTGTAGAACTTTTTTTATATTTGTTAAAATCCATTTTAAAATTAAACTGAAGTCAGCGGACACTTATAAAAACACTGCACAGATTTTAAGCTCACTACTAACTAACGTTAGACTTACGATTTTCGTCCAATTCTTGGAAAAAATATAACGTCAACTTCCTGTCGGCAGATATCAAAGGAGAAATTCCAAGGAATTTCATATTAAAAATATCAAAGAAATTATGTTGGACGGGTGACGCATAGTTGTGGAATGTCTAAACAATCCATTTGCTTATAAAAACTAAGCCTGAAAATCGTATCAGCATATAGATCTAATTTCATCTCTGACGCATGATGCTGGCGCGCAACAAGGGGAGCCATGAGTCACTGAGACGGTAGCAGGTCTTGACAATTTTCATTGTAATATGACAGAGGTCCCCAGCAAGCAGTGATGCCAATACTGGCGCCTTTTGCTACTGCGCTTGCGTTCGGGCCGCGCACTGGTTGGCCGCAGTTGGTTTTCAACACGTGTGGATTGCTTGCCTCGCCCCCCCCTCCCAGGATTCTCTACTCTACTCTAAGGGTTCGGGATGGTGGTAAATTCTGACGTCATAGAATCGGGTCTTCACTACCCAGACGTCAGAATTTACCACCACCCCGAACTCTTAGAGTAGAGTAGAGACTCTTCGTGGCGGAAACAAGGCGAGCAATCCACACGTGTTAAAAGAGCTGAACGCAAGAAGTTTCTCCTCGGTAGGGAGCCCTGTAATATGAAACCATTGCGATAAACATTTAATACATAAATTGTATAATTTTGGGGTGATATTTTGGGCTTGATATTGTGACTTCAGATGTCATGTCCTATTCCATATTTTTGCGTGAAAAAGTTCAATTTCCCGATTCAAGTATTGATTTTCAATATCAATATTGAGAATCGGTTACTTCTACACAATGATTCGTAAGTCAGTACAAGGACCGAAACCAATCTCACAGCCTTCTACATTCTAGCGGCAAGTTTTTTGATCGTACGGAAAAAAGTGAGCCAGAAACCCCCTTACCCATCTACTACGAGAAAATACATGGACGTAGAGGAAGCTAGAGAGGTATGCCAGGACAGAAAATTCGGCGACAAATAGTTTATAAAAAGAGTGTCAGTGGAGTGAATGACGCCTCAAACAAAAGACCTTTGATACTAATGGGCCCAAGTGGGGAGCCTCACAGGATAACTTTGTGAGGCTCTTCTCTTGGGTTGATCGCTAGAGAGATTGATCAGCAACCTGGATCGGAGCAGTATTGCGGAACGAACGTGATACTTGGAAAGAGGTGGTTATTCGCCCTGTTCCTAAAGTATCTAACCATAGCTCTCCCAAATATTTCCGCCCGATATCCATCCTCTGTGCCTTGTCTAAACCTTTCGAACGCATTTTCCATCAGCAACTTACTGCACATATTGAAACTAACAATTGAATGGACCCAGTGCAATCTGGGTTTCGTGTCCGGCATCTCTTACAGCTATACTTTAAGTAACTTCTGACCTTAAACTGGCAATTGATAGGAGGGAAATAACGGTTGTTGTCCTTTTTGACTTTTCTAATGCGTTTGATACAATTAACCATAATTTACTACTGACTAGGCTCAAATCACTTCACATCTCAAATATGGCTGTGAAGTGGTTTGAATCTTATCTCAGTCATCGTTCTGAAAGAGTACAAATCAGCAATGGAGAGCGTTCTGATTGTGAGGAGGTTAAGAGTGGTGTCCCTCAAGGTTCCACGCTTGCACTTACTCTATTTAATATTTATACATCTGAACTTGGTAGTGAACTTCGACACTGCAACTATCACAAATATGCTGATGATTCAAAGCTGTACCTCTCCGGGCCTATTGCCACTCTTAAAAGCTTACTTCAAAAGGTACAGGAGGATATTGATTTGGTGGTGCAGTGGGCCCTGACAAACGGTCTCACTCTCAACCCTGCTAAAACTAAGGCTGTAATCATAGGACCTTCTTCCTCTCCTTTACTTGCAACAATTGCAACATTGCCTCCTCTCTTGATCGATGGGCGTCTCATCCCCTTTGTGGATTCTGTGAAAGATTTAGGCTATATTCTTAATCGCACTCTTACTTGGAATGATTAAGTTGCGGATATCTCAAGGAAAACCTTCAGAGTCCTACAACAGCTTACAGGAATAAAGAATCACTTCTTACTTCAACGCGTATCCTCCTAGTTAAAAGCCTGATCCTTCCTTTCTTTGACTACGGCTGTGTGGTATATGACGATATTACTGAACAGCTGAATGCCAAGCTTGAGAATACGCTAAATGCTTGCACTAGGTTCATCTATAACATCCCCAAAAGTGAACATATTACTCAGTATAGAGAAAGAGCAGGACTCCCTAATGTCGCCAAACATAGACAATTTTTTATAGGTAATTTATTGTATAGCTTATTCAGTAATGAAGCTCCACACTATCTTCTCAACCTCTTCCATTTCATTGACAAAGATCAACCAACACATTTCAAACTCCGTGAGAGGAAAACAGTATTAAAAATTCAGCCACACCACACGTGTAAAATGCAAAGGCCCTTTGTTATTCGTGGGGCCCTCCTTTGCAACAAACTACCTATAAACATTAGAAATGCACATTCACAATTTCATTTTAGAAAACTCCTTTTTGATTACTTATTCAACACATCAAATCTTACCCTCGAAATCACACATTGGTAACACTTAAATTCATAATTAAAATATATATATAAGTATGTGTATAAATGCGTATTTACTTTTAAGTAGGTATACTTGCGTATTTATATTCATAATATCCTTCCGTTGATAGCCTGGATTCAATTTTTTGTGTCATAGTTTAGTTCTTTACCTTTGTTAATACCTATTTTTGATTTCAATCGTCAAATCGATCGCCGTCACATTCTAATTGTAAAATCTATCACCTGTTCCTTATAGGGCTATTTAGCCCTAGAAACTTTTCATGAATAAATACAAATACAAATACCCCGAAAGGGAAATGGCTTAAATGTGCAATAATAAAGCAATAAAAATTATACCCGTAAAAATCTAGAGATATCTGTAAAAAACCTGAAGTTTTCAGGGAATTTTCTTCAGAATCTGATTTTTCACCCTGAAAGGTATAATAAATAAGATTATAGGAAATGCTTAATTTAGGTTTTAATATTGAAAGGAGATGAGAAAGGAGAGATTACATTTATAGGTAAGGGAGAAACAATAATAGACTACATCCTGGCGGAAGAAAGAATGAGTGATATGATATGCAGTATGAATGTAGGGAATGAGATAGGGTCAGAACACTTCCCAGTAATAGCTACACTGAAAGTTGGCGTCCATAAGCGTGGCAGAGGGAGAAAGCAAAGAGTGGGGGGGGGGAAAGGAACACGAAAATGGGAGTCTGGGGGGTAGATAAATTAAAAGTGTTTGAACAGAAGATGGAAAAGAAGAATGTTAGACATGAAAAGGAGGAGGGAGTAGACTCGTTAATTGAAAGGTTGAAAGGGTCGATTGAGAAGGTGAAGGATGAGATAGGTACAAAAGAAGCAAGAGAAGAGGGAAAGAGAGGCTGGTGCGACGAGGAATGCAGGGAGAGTAAGGAGAGAATGAAAGAGTCTGTAAAAAAATGGAGGAAAGGAGAAATAGAAAAGGCAGAGTACAACAGGAGAAAAAGAGAACATGAGAAGATGCTGGAAGGGAAAAAGCAAAGGGGAAAGGAGAAATACAAGGAAGAAGTAGAAAAAGCAATCAAAGAAGGTAGGGTCTGGGATGTGATAAACAGGGAAAGAGGAGGAAGGAAGGGCGTGAATGAAGAAATAGAAATGGATGAATGGACGGATTATTTTGAAGGTCTGCTAGAGGGAGAACAAAACAGGATCAAAGGGGAAAATAGAAAGACAGTCCAGGGAGAAATGGAGGAACCGAACGAAATAACAAGAGAAGAAGTGAATGAGGCAATAGATAGACTGAAAAGAAACAAGGCCACCGGAGAGGATGGTATGGAGAACGAAGCGATAAAGTATGGAGGAGAAGGGATTAGGGAAGTGATGTGGAGGATATGCAACAAGGTCTGGATAGGAGAAGGGTGGCCGGAGGAGTGGATGATAGGGCTGGTAGTACCGCTTAATAAGAAAGGGGAGGGTAAGAAGGTAGAAGAGTACAGAGGGATCACTCTCATGCAAGTGGGCTATAAAATATACCCAGAAATTCTAAGAAAAGGTTAGAGAATCAGATAGAAGAGAAGCAAAGTATCCCACACAACCAGACGGGATTTAGAAAAGGGATGGGGACAATAGACAACATTTACGTACTCAACTACTTGGTTAACAGAAACTTAGGGAGAAAAAGAGGGAAATTAGTCGCTTTGTTTGTAGATTTTAAAGCAGCTTTTGACTCAGTGAATAGAAAAGTGCTATGGCAGGCAATAAAAGAGAGGGGAATAGAAGAAGGGCTGGTCGAGAGGATAAAGGAAATTTTTACTGAAACCAGGATAAGGGTGAAGAAACACGGGGAAAAAGGGGAGGTTTTCTGGACAGGAAGAGGTCTAAGGCAAGGGTGCCCGTTAAGTCCACTACTTTTTAATTTGCTGCTGGCAGACCTAGAGGAGAAGCTAAAGGAGAAAGGGAGAGGGGGGACGATCCTGGGTAATAGCAAAGTATACTCCCTAGCATACGCGGACGACGTAGTTCTAATAGCAGACGATGAGAAGGGAATGAACCTAATAATAAGAATTTTTGAAGAGTACGTGGGAACAAAAGAACTGACGGTGAACGTAGGGAAGACCAAGGTGATGTACTTCAGAAATAGAAAGACCAAAATAGGTTACGTTTGGAAGAGGAACGGCCAAACAGTGGAAATTGTGGAGGAGTTCTGTTACCTAGGCTTTTGGTTTGAGCCAGGAGGGGGAAACGATTTGCAGGTGAGGAAAAGAATCGACAGTGCAAGTAAAGTAATGGGCCAAGTATGGGGTATAGGAAAGAGAAGGTTCAAGGACGATTGGAGAATGAGGGTTTGGTTGTTTGATGCGTTGGTTTGGGCGGTGTTGTGTTATGGAGTGGAGGTTTGGGGATGGAAGGAACATAGGAGAGTGGAAAGCATACATGAGAGATTTCTGAGATGGGTAATGGGGGTTAGTTGGAGTCGTCCAGGATACATGATAAGGGAAGAACTAGGAAGGGAAAAAATGGTAACTAGACAAATTAAGAGAGCCTGGAGGTTTGAAGAGAAGCTAAAAAGTGGAGAGGGGAGCAGAATAGCACAAGTATGCTTGGACGAAGGTCGGAACAAGGAGACGAGAGGCAATTTGGGAAATCCAAAATGGGAGGAAGAAAGGAAAAAAATGAGGAGTGTTTGTGATATACAGGAAGGGGTTCTGGATTGGCAGAACATTGAATTAGAGCTATTAGTAAGACAAGGAGAAGAGAGATGGAGAAAGATTATGGATTCGAAGTTCAATAGATGGTATATGATGGTCAAAGGGGTGACGGAACCAGAATATTTGCAAAAGATGAAAAAGGAAGACAAATGGAGTAGGGTGAAACGGTTTAGAATGGGAGAACGAGTGAGAGCATGTAGATATTGGATGGATGAAGAGGACAATCTGTGCAGAGTATGTGGGTACGAAGTGGAGTCATGGGCACATGTGTTAGAGAGGTGTACAGGAGAGGAAGATGGACAGTTGAGTGTGGATGAAGGTGTGAGATGGATCTTGGATGGTAATGGGCAGGGAGTGATGTGGATGAAAAAACTGGAAGAAATGAGAGAAAGCAAGGGATCGGGCAGAGCCAAACGGGTAATCCTGTTTAAAGGAAACTAACGAGTAAAAATTTTGAATTTTCAAATCGGTCTAAATGAATTTGATGGTAAGAGAAAACGGAAGCCCGGGAAGATCGCTCATTGTCTGTAGTTTAAGAAGAGTAGTACTAAGATTATTGTTATTATATAAGGCGATGAATTAGAAAATAAGTAGCGGTTAAGTTAGAATAAGGATGAAATGTAAACATATGTACAGGGAGCGGAGGCCCTCAAACCCGTAAAAGGGAGAGTTCAAATATACATAAAATTTAGGTTTAATATCTGACTAAAGGAAGTTTAGATTTCTATCTGTATTATTCGAAAAATTATTATTGTACTAAATAATAAGATGTGCATTTATTTTGTGTTTCAGGTACGTATGACTCATACATTGAATTATTTTCTATTTCAAAATAGAATTTGATGACCGTATTGGTATGTAAAAGATGTTGTCTGACAATTTCCAGCCCCCTAAGTCAACTTTTTTTAATTTGGACTGGTTTTTTTTAATTGAATTTTTAAATGAAAATCAGGATGTTATTTATTCAAAATATTAATATATGTTAAATATCCATTGAATTTTGAGCATAGAAATAAAATAAAAATTTGTTTGAATTATTATTCAAATTTATGGATTTTGGGTACAAATCTAAAAAATGAATAATTAAGTGTTTAGTATTATTAATTTATTGTAATATTATATAGTGATGATTAGCATATCTAGGAATATACTGTCATTGCTATTTCGTGAAAGCTTTAAAATTAAACATTAATTAAATTCCCAAAAACTTGTACGGCTCACCGAAAATATTTGTGCCACACTCACTGAATTTCAGTGAGCCTAGCCGCCCTTTTCTGTCCCTTCTGGAACTGCCTGAATGATATAAATAATAATAAATAATAATATAGTCAAATTAATTTATGCTACGAATCCTTATTTGAAATCCCAATATTTGTAGCCAGATCAAGGATAAATATCGTTGGTTCAAATATAAATTTTTTCCGTGCAAGATTTGCAGACTTTTTTATTAGAGTTTCCAGTTTGAAAATCAACTTGAAAGAACAGTTAAGTAAATGTTACAGAAAAGAAAATTTTTTTTCTGCTCGTAAAATCCCAAACATCTTTAATCTTATGGGATGTGTTCAGGCATCTCTGTTTCCGCTGGATCGATTAATTTTTAATGTACTTAGACTCATTCCCAAGGTACACTCATATTCTTAGGTATTTACGGTCCAATTCAAAACACATAATCGCGACTGCACGAATTTCAGAAAATGAATTTAATTTCTTTAACTTTGCATAACCGAAAAGATAGAATTTTATAATTAATTCCAGTTCAGCATTCATCTAGACTATTTTCGAGAGTGCATTGCCAGTCATCTGTTCAGGCTAAACAGATTGTGTTTTTTTTTGCGAGAACGAGAAAGTGAGTAATTTGTTTCCAGAATCGGATGGTCGATTAGGCATACCAGTCTTCTCATTTCAAGCAGAAAGGTGATTTGGAAAAAATGCAAACAAATAAGAGCGTTACATTTGGTGACCCTCGATTTGCTGCATGTGATGCGCGACGGCCATTTTTAAATCTAACAATTTTAAGGAAAAAGTGGATCCTATGCGCAGGAAATTATTATTGGAAAATTAATCTTGATTGAAAATTGAACTACTTTGTTAAAAGTTAAACTAGCTTGTGAAAAATTCATTTCATCAGTTGAAGATCCATCTCTTTGGTAGAAAATGTAACCATTTTGTTGCAAATTCGTTATTTGTTGTTGTTGAAAATCAATTTTCTCAACTACAAATTTGACAATTCCATTTTTGGTTAAACAATAATCATTTTACATGAAGATACTTTTGGTAATAATATTTCTTTGACCGCATATCCATAATTGAAATAAAATATACGAATTTAGGTATAATCGAGGTATAACGGTTAGGAAAAGTCGAATAGTGACTAAGAAAATGCAGACTAATATCTCTGATTGGAATGAATCGTAAGAATATTAGACTCCTACATACAAAAAATTACATTATGTATTTCTAAGTTGCTGTATTACATTTTGTAATGGATTCGAATAACGAAAATTATTATAGTGCTTTGAAAGTAGCGAAACAAACGCTTTGCAATCTTTCTAAATCAATGTACGAAAAAAGGGGGTCACGTGATGTTGTGTTTCACGCCGGCGTATGGCAAAGTAAGACGGGTGGAAGTTATGAACGCGCACTATTACATGGGCTACAAAACTTCTTATATATATGTATATTTGTGTATACTTGGACCTTGCTCGCTGGCTACAATGGTTTGCTTACGAATCCTATACTTATGCCTTTACGCCACCTACACGCATATATAAACCTATCTTATATCTATAAATATAGCATCGAGTGAAACGTATCACTACTGGGGGGCCGTTAAAAAAATACGTGACGCCTTTAGGGGGGGGGGGGGGTGGGGGTCACCTCGAGCGTCACACTAATGAAATATATATATTTAAACATACAGGTTACTTATCACTCGGCTGATGAAGTGGTTTGACGATTGTGTTCCCGCCTGGGTTAGCGTTAGTGGAGGCGCAAAGTTTTCGCTGATGTTGCTGATTTTGGAATTAGCCCTCCGATTCACAATCAAATATCGGGATTCAGACAAGAATATGCGCTTCAATAGTCGTATACCAAGTCAATTCAAATGATTGGAGTCGATCCTCGCCAAGTCACTTCCCAGATGTATTTAATAGACGGATAAGTTTATAAAAGGTAACCCATTTACAATTTAAAATGGTATAAAAGCACCACGCTGAAACAAGTTATTACAACAACAAAAAAACGCGTTGAACCTCTCTTCACGGAAATAAAAAAAAGCACACAAGTGATAAATTGAACATTATAAAATAATACCTGATAGACGCGAAGTCACAGCTCGATCAAACGCGGTGCCGGACAATACTCGTCGGTATTCGAAAATAAAGTAATTAAATAATTGAATCGCTGTGTCTTTTCGCAAACGAGGAACGCTATAGGCTCCGCCCAGTATCAATATATATCATCACGCGATGACTTATTACCCAATACCTACATTACATTTCGACCGCTCTTTCCACAATTTTAGCGGGATATAATTTACTCCAATCATTCGTAGACATGAGGTACAACCCTCACATTTCCTGGCGGGAATACATTTTATTTCTCCCGCATTTTTCATGATTTTAGCGGGACACAATTACGCCAATCGTTTGTATACATGACTGGGAACACTCGCATTTCCTGGCGGGAATACATTTTATTTCTCCCGCACTTTTCATTATTTTAGCGGGAAATGGTTCATACATACCATATAAAAACGCCTTAGCACCGAACTCTTACGCTAACCCCTGAAGGTATGCGGCCTAGCTTACGCCCTAGACTAATATCGCTAATCGCTATCTGATACCTATCTTACATTCGGCCATTCTGACTACTCTTGTCCAACCCCGACGATGCGTCTTCATCGAAGCGAGTCCACGCTAAGTTATTATTAGTTCCAAACGCCACCACACTGAAATACTGAGAGTGATCTAATATTTCAGTAGACATATATATATATATATATATATATATATGCTTTAAGTTTTAAGTTTTTTAAGTTTTAAGCAATAACTTCGGTTTCGGTTTCGATTCCCTTGGAATAGAACCGAAGGGCTTATG